>QJOA01000828.1:0-25289 GCA_004155915.1 Monosporascus sp. CRB-9-2 | reverse complement strand
GTTTATTATATAGGCCTACACTGTGAATGCATAGACCCTAACAGCTTCGCAGTCGTTTCAACGCCGAGCTCGGCGCTATTAGGCGCATGAACCGTGCAGGTGTCTACGATATCCATACGAACATGATGCAGTATCCGGCCACCATGCAGCCCACGCACGTAAGAGTCGAGCAGGTCAAGGATTCAACGACGTCAACCGGTGGTCCCCTCTTCCCGCCTCTGGATCCCAAGATCCCCCGCAACTTCAAGGTCGTCGACACATATATGGAGACCCCTCCCGCCGGTGTCGCACCTTCAGCCATGGAACAGCGCGAGGTGCCCAATTTCCTAGCCGAATTTCAAGGCTTAGGAGCTGTCTCAGACGAGATCAAAGATCTGCTTCCACCCGAGTGCAGAGCCGCGTTTGACAGCGCGCTGGAGAAGGAGAACGAGTGGAAGGCAAAATGGGGCACAGAGAGTGAGAGCTCCCACCGACGGGAGCCTATCATCGATGCTGCCATTGTGCCCTACAGCAAGAATTCTTGATTCGGCTGTCGTGTATTCCTCTAGAATCGGCCGCATGACTGGCTGGGTTCAGGCTGGGACCATTAATCCCACGATACCCCTACGACCAGGGATCCCATTTATAAGAGCGCGACCAGCTATCGATGCATTTCCACACTTTGCGGACTCGCTTCGTTGAATTTTACGCTGGGTCTCGACAACATACGGCGTTCCCCCGCGGTTGATATGGGCTGACACATTTCCGGCAGCCAAACTTGCATGTATTCTACTTTAGGGGGATCAAGGCGTTATACGGTCGTGGAAAAGGGGCGGCATGTTGGGGTCCACATCTAGAGATACCGGGGATTCTGGCCGACGAGTAGCGTCGGCTCTCATGCGAATCCGCACCCAGCATAGTCGCTAGGCCTGAAATTAGTTGGCCCTTGAGGATTCAGATCCTGCTTTTGCCCTCCCTTCTATGATGGCCAGGGCTGATGCTGATGTTGCTACTACAATTAATCTAGCTTTGCGTTGAACTCAATCCTCAGAACGAATGTGACCATGCTAGCAGCTTGTTCTTAATGCCTGAGACGTTAAAATGGGTGCATGATACGAATAGCACGCCGTGGAGCTACGAGTCCTAGCTGGGCTTTTCCCAGCCTTTCTCGGGATAATCGGTGACATCAGTACAACGTACGGTTGCGGGCCTCCATCTATTTACCTACTCCGTAAAGCCAGGCTCTTTTCGCAGTCTCTTCCATGGCCACGTCCGCGGACCAGTTTGGGATCTTCGACACGATGCTGCCAGAACTGCCACCTTTCCCAGTCCGCAACCTTCCCGCACTTGACACGCTCCTAAGTGTAGGTCCCTGGAAAAATATCTCCGAGTAGTGATACAGACGCGGAGCAGATACCGTGAGATCCTTCGGCAACTGGTTAGACCCTCAGTTTGGTGGGGGTTCGGTCATCCCATGCGAGGTCTAGCCCCCATCGAGCTTACCGCAGAAATACCCTGCATGCTACTTCGGCCGCAGCTGCGTGGGCGAGAAGAGATACCTTCGACGCCCTCTTGATACCTTGACTCCAAACGCCTGGCACGGGCAGTACCGTCGGTCAGGCAGGCCTGTTAATCCGCTGTTCTACCACCTCTTACTTGTGATTAAGTTCTGATTTGAAGCTAAAATAGAGACTGAGACGACCAAGAAGTTGTCGACCCGGATGTGGCTCACATATAGCATTATGCATATATATCCTGCAGCTTACGCCTCCAGAGACTGGTCAGTTAATATGAATCCTACGTACAGTGTCACATTCACCCAGCTCGATTGGTGCCGTGCCCAGACTCGAAGACTATGGTTGTCATCAATTGGACCTTGTGAAGGCGAAATGGCCAGAATAGTCTGTATCCCAGCTCGGCAGATATCGACGAAAATGTGCAGGAAGCTTTGAGCTCAGTACAAATTTCCTGCGATGAGCCAACGGCTTCGGCAACCTCGATCTCGTTTTAGCTACAGTTGTTGCTATCAGAGACCATCATCATAATGGCGCGTATGAACCTAATTCGAAAGCTCCTAGCTGCCATTTCGATATATGGCGGATGTGTCAGCACAGACGCGACGCCCCGGGTCATCAAACGAGATGTCGTGATTATCGGCGGAGGTGCCTCAGGGGCCCACGCCGCCTTAAGACTGAAAGACATGGGACAGAGCATCATGTTGGTCGAGAAACAGGCAATACTGGTACGCAGCCTAACAATCAACTACAGAGCAGTGACTGACTGAGCCACTCGAAAGGGCGGCGCTGTCGACACCTATATCACTCCTTCGGCTGGCACGCCTGTCAACTATGGCGTATTCTCATTTATTGACTACGGCGGCGCAAGGGCTTTCCTCACGCGCCTCAACATCTCAACTGTGTCTCCACCCCAATTTCCCAGTGCCACCCGCCATGTCGACTTTACGACCGGCGAGGAGTTGACGAGCTACGTCAGTCCCGAGTGGACGGACGTGGCCGCCGCACTCGAAGTATGTCTCGAGCAGTGCGAGAAATACGAGCATATGCTGGTGCCCGGCCTGTGGGACTTCCCCGAAGGGGCCGACATACCCGAGGATCTGCTCATGAACTTCGGCGAGTTTGCCACCAAGTACGGCATCGAGGCTGCTCTCCCCACCATCTTCATATCCACGGGCCTCGGCGTGGGTAAATTCGCCGACGAGCTCACCATCACGGTGATGCAGACGTTCGGCGGACAGATGACGCGCGATTTTCTCGGTCTGCAGGGCAGCTTCGTCCCGGCGTCGCGTCGGAATCAGGATGTCTACGACGCCATCGCGGCCCTGCTGGGCGACGACGTCCTGTACTCGACGACGGCCATGAGCGCGGGGCGCAACGAAGACGGCGTGATGGTGACGGTGCGCAACCGCGAGAACGGCTCCCTGGCGACCATTCACGCCGCGCGCCTACTCATCGCCATCCCCCCACTCGTAGACCTGCTAGAGCCCTTCGACCTCGACGCGCATGAGGAGGCGGTATTCTCGCAGTGGGAGTATACGCGCGAGTACGCCGTGCTCTCGAGGAGCCCGTTCCTGACGGCGCTGAATGAGAGCGTCGCGAACCTGCCCCTCGCCGCGCAGCCGTCCAGCTACCTCCGCACTCCCGACCTGTCTTTCGTAGACCAGTTCCGGCTCCTCGGCGGCCCAGATGAGCTGGCGCTCTCGCGCATCGTCGGCGACGAGGCGCTGGACGGTTACGGCGCGAGGCTGCTGCTGCGGACGCAGTTCGACGCCTTGGTTGCGGGCTCCGATGCTGCGTCGCCCGCCGGAACGGAAGAGGAACTCGAGGTCGTCGCCTTCGCGGATCACGGGCCCATGCACCTGCGGGTCTCGGCCGAGAACCACCGGAGGGGCTTCTATAGGGACCTGTATGCGCTCCAGGGTTATCGCTCGACGTGGTATACCGGCAGTGCGTTTGCTAGCAACTTTCAGACGGTGCTGTGGGAGTACAATGAGATTCTGCTGCCGCAGATGCTTGGTTCCTGACCAGCCAAGTCACGACAAGGGAGGTCTGGCCTAAGGGTTTCCGTATCAGCTGTTGTGAACCTAATATAGTTAGCAAGAATCTTGCTATTCACTGAGCTAGTGCGATACGTAACGCGGCATTGTGATCATTGCACGGAGAGATCTTGAGTCGCGATGGGAGAGCAGTGGGGTGAAAAAGTTATAGTTACGTCAAGCGAACGTAAGCGGTCGGCTATCAAGCACCTATATTGCAACTTCAAACGTTTAGTAAACGGCTCTCGCGTAGGCTCTAACTCTTTTTCCTCTTAGACGTGCCTGTCAACTCACCAATTCCTCCGTCTGTCCCGAGCGCGGGTTCCAATAATAGTGCGTTCGAACTGCGGAACCCCCCAGGCAGACTGAAGGATCTTCGTACGCTTAGTTTCACGCTGCCGAGTTAACAAGAGTGGTTCTCTGTCACTTTTTTCCCACCCTTAGAATGGAGCGTTGTACTGAATCACCCCTAGGTGTCCGGTGGAAGCGACCACCTATTGCTACTACCCAGTGCTCAGAGTCAACTCAACGCTCTGCGCCGTCTTCGGTGTCCTCTGTATCCTGCAGGCGATCTTCTGCCTCCTCACTCGAGTACGGGCATGCTCGATAGTGATCGCCTGCGGGTGCCTGCTAGAGGGCGCCTGCTAGAGGGTGCCTGCTAGAATGTCCCGGCTACGGTGGGCGGCTCCTCATGCATAACAACCCCTGGGATTCGGCGGGTATGAAACTGCAGATCGTGTGCCTATCATTTCCCCGACGTTTATCGTGGCAGGCATCTATCTTACCCTGAAGTACGTGGTAGGAAAGAAGAGATCGCATTTCTCTCGTTTAAAACCCGCGCTCTACACATGGATCTTCGTGGGCTGCGACATCGTCTCCATCGTGCTCCATGCTATCGGCGGAGGCATGGCGGCAGCGGCGGAAGACAATATGGACCTGCTGGAAACGGGAAACAGAATTATCATCGCCGGTATCGTGTTCTAGGTAGCCACCATGTTGATATGCGGCGTGCTAGCGGCGGAATATATTATCAAGGTGCTACGGTACAAGCGACACGTCAAGGGAATAGTCCAGACTCAGGAGAATCATTCAAAGCCCAAAGCGCATATCTTCCAATACGCCGTCATATTCGCCTGCTTCCCCATTCTGGTCAGAAGCATCTATTGGTAAGCGAAGGAAGAAATCAAATCTTCGTAGGAACAGCACAAAAGGAGCCCCTGCCACAGGTTACCGGAAATGGCTGGCGGTTTGGGGAACTCCGAGAATGCGAAACGAGAAAGAGCTCCTTATCCTTGACAGACTGTAAGTGACCGGCCCCCTTAATTATCTAGGACAGCAACCGATGCTAGTCCCAGGATGCTGGCGCTGGCTACTGCAGCGCTCACCCTCCTTCGCACGGGATTCCTCTACCCTTACATGAATTCGGATCCCAAAGAAGAACGAAAGCAGAATGGGTCTTCATCAGAGCAACTACGGGATGCCAGGTTGTAATTAGGGTTGTATGGACATTGTCCATATTCCTTTTGTCGGGTTCTGATATTCGGCATATACATAGCGACTTGCATATTTTAGAGGCATCCATAGATCTTTTACTAGATATTAGAGTACCAGTACGTAGAGATTGTAGTTACTGCTCGAGTTTCGCAGAAGCCATACTACTTATACCGTTGGAGACAATTAATCTATTATTAGTTTCGGGCTCTTGGCTTTCAGGGGCCACTCCACACTATTGATAGCTTTGTTCGATACCTATATGGAGGAGCACCTGAGGAGCCCAGAGAGATGATTCACATGTGAAAATATTGGGCCTGCTCGGAGGAATTGTTGCCTTAATGATTGTACAACATGTGATAATTATTCTACTGCCTCTGCAACTCACTATAGAGTTACGACAATCTTCGCGGCTGAGACTCCAGCCTTCTGCTGGTCAAAGGCGCTTTGGAGCGAGTCTAAGCCTTTCCCGACAACCTTTTCAGGGGGCGATGGTTTGAATTGACCAGTCTTCAAGGCTTGTGGAAGGAAATCCTCCCAGACCGCCTTGCCGACCTCGGGATATTCGGAAAATATTGTGGGGGCAGCAACTATGATAGGTATTAGCGAATGAAAATACGTTTCGCATCTCCAGAATTAGTCAATATCTTACAGGTGCTAGAGGTAACCATGGGTGGGAGATCGTCGGGGTACGGAAGGACTGTCGCAATATGACCTCCCCCAAGTTCCGTCACCACTTGGGCTATTATGTGT
Source organism: Monosporascus sp. CRB-9-2 (assembly GCA_004155915.1). Taxonomy (NCBI): domain Eukaryota; kingdom Fungi; phylum Ascomycota; class Sordariomycetes; order Xylariales; genus Monosporascus; species Monosporascus sp. CRB-9-2. The sequence goes on along the minus strand of QJOA01000828.1, from coordinate 19,513 downwards.
TGACTCTCACGCAGCCCGATAGCTATATCAGCGGGGTCAGCTTGGGGAATCGCACATAAGTATAGGGTCTCGACTAACCATCATAGGCGCCAGCAAACGCCCCTTTCTTCAGTTCTGCAACCAACTCCGCGACAACACCAGGGCTGCTGTAGTCAAAGACAGCTGTAGCGCCTAGGTTCTTGACTAGGTCAAAGTTCTTCTTCGAGGCGGTAGTGATGACGTCGTACCCAGCAGCTACGGCCAGCTGGATGGTCGACGTGCCAACGCTCGAACTGCCACCCCATACGAGTAGAGTCTTTCCGTTCTTCTCGGGATTCGTGCTCGGCTTTTCCAGCGCAAGCTGGTTGGGCTGGAACAGCCCGGCTCCAGCGGTGGAGACAGAAAGGGGAAGCACGGCGCCCGCCTCGTAGCTGACGGAGTCCGGTAGAGCGGCCACCGATGTCTGAGGGAAGATGACGAATTCCTGGAAGCCGGAGTACTTCAGCTCTCGGAACCTAAAGAAGAGTGCGTGTCCAATGACCCGCTGACCCTTGCTAACGTTCGTTACGCCTTCGCCGACCTCGACAATCTCGCCCGCTACGTCTTCGCCCAGAATTGCAGGCCATTCATTTATGAACATGCCGACATCCTGGATCTTCCAGTCGACGGGATTAACCGCCATAGCTGTAACCGCGACGAGAACCTCGCCGGGCCCCGGCTTCTCTGTATGTATGGGGCCAACCCTCAGAAGCTTCTGGGGCCCATCTAAGAATGCTGCTTGGTGTTCAGGGCCTTGAGGCATGTTTGGGGTAGTCGCGTAGGTATCTGAGGGCAAGATATAAAATCCAGGAAAGGTCTGACAAGATATTCTCTTTCCACACCAACAATGAGGGGGGTTAGCGGATGTTTATGTAAAGGCGGTTACATAGAAAAAACACCGGTGTTTACCATTACCCATGACGCTACCAGAGTCTGACCCACTTGATCTATAAGCGGAATTAATAATCCAGCGTAACGGCGAAGAATGCAACGGAGCCGGCTAGACTTTGACAGTCGCTGTGTCGAGCTTTCTAATTTATTTGATATACCCGTTAACTCCGAAAACTCCGCCGCCGGTGTAATGGGCCAAGCCAAGAGGCAGGATTGAATCCCAGTGAGTTTGACCAGGACCTGCTTTGGGCCTTGTCGGGTTCCCTGTTGTGACGGGACATGTGCAACAGATTGTCAAATATTCAAACCCTGCATTTCTTGGTCAAATTGGTTGTTGCGGATAAACCCCTCAGCTGTATCTTACGAAACGAAAACATATTAGATGAAATCCACCTTATGAATAAAGAACACGTACTCACTTGCTTGAGAGTGTAATTGATACTTAAAAAAGGGCTTCGGAGACAACAACGTCGTTAAATTATTCTCGCTAACCATGTCTAGACCTGGGTGCAACCTGTGTGGTAAGTACGACACACTTGGACTCTTCGTAGCAAAGAGGCCATGGCACTAATAAAATAGGGGTTGAAATAGGGGCTGGAATAGGGGTAAGACGTCCACAAATTCTACATCTATATAGATATGCAGTCCCAACCCCCAAGGCTGGCCACTCAGTACGGTATTAACCAATATTCAACTTGTTCCGGCAGACAATGCTGTACTTGTACAACCTAGACCCTAGGAGGTAGATGTGATCGCCGATGTGGATGTGATCAATGGTACATAGCTGCGAGGATCATAATCTCTCATGAACTCCATATATTCCGCAATCAGGATTATACGAGTCGCTACCTCGCTTGCGCTAATCTTACGCGCTTAAGTTGCCGATTCCGTGCAGTCGCTGCTACCTATTCTCCTGTCGAGTTCCAGTTAACGAACCCGGCTATTGGAGCACAGACGATATAGGAGAAGCTCGCGAACAGCGGGGCCGAAGAAGTATGGTATAGTACCCTCCGCCTTTAACTACCTTAGATATTCTATATCATTCAGATGAATCCTACCTTCCAGGGCACTGCGTTTCTTTATGACCTTATCAATGCATCTGGCTATTCCCACCGCCAGTAGAGAGCCACATCGAATAAAATAGGGTAGGGCGGTTGGTAGTACGGGCAATTAAAGGGTTCACCAAACGATACGAGCTAGCCTTAGGGACAAGCTCTAATACCTAATACGGTAAAGTCCATAAAATTACCGTGGGGAACCTTTTTGAAAAAGTGTCGAATAACTAGCTAGGTTTGGAGGTGGCTAGGTGTGGATGATGGAATTGCAGGGAGCAGACAGGAACAACAGCCCATATCAAACAGAGCCCGCCATAGGAACTCATGCTTCCGGCATAGCAGACGACCACACACTGTATGCTAACTCCAAATGCGCCAATTATGACAGTTGGGCATAGCAGTTGAAATGTGATAGAGATAGAGCGGTCGATGCACGACAATGGGGTTGGCGGTAACCTGCAGCTAAGTTCATTCCTATTGGGGTCATCTCAAACGGAAAACTTCCTGGCGATTCAGGCTTTATGTTAAGCATATTCAGCACAGAAAGTGCTGGGGCTACATGGAACGACATGAGACTGCCTTCAAGGTTTCGGGGCAACAGTTACGACTTGGATAAGTGCCTGAGAGGAAAACCTGCCCATACGCATTTAATTAAGTACAGGTTAGACTGCTGCAGCGCCATTCCGACTGACTATTGTCTACGTATATGACCTTTCTACCATACTATCCTATTTACTTGATCAGGCAAGTGGGTCATAGAAAATATCAGTGTGTTGATAGCGTCAACTTGGATACCTATCTAGGCGTTTTTCACAAGGAGATTTCTGTCGACTGCCTACTTGTCAGGTGCTCTTCTCAATACCACTGTATCGCTGTTACGGCTCTACTACTCTTTATCCCAGTAAGGTTTCCTCTTCCTTAAAACCACCACATATAAAGAATACGCAAATCTGGCCGACAACTATTATGATGTATCATTGTTATGTGTTTGTCTGACCTACTGAATGGACAAATAGTCATAAGTCCAACTGTTTCTAATCTTGAGACTCCTCCCAGCTTTACGCTACGCCTCTCATAGCACATAGTCGCCCGGACAGATGAGCGATGCTACGGTAGGGCCAAGTGTGCCCATCGTACGGTACAACGTGGAGACGAAGCATCTCCCAGGTGACCCGACAGGGTGGAAGCTCAAGGTGTCACAGTTAGGCTGATCGCGAGGAAAGGTTGCATAGAGTGTGAAAAGTGTAAATTGTTATGGATAGTTCTTGCTTTAGGGAGCAGTGGCTAGGAAGCTTTATATATAGTGTGGGAGCCCCGTAACAACGTTGTTATGGGGCGTTTAGGGCTTGATAACTAAGCAAGTCACCCCTATTCTGCGACATACCCCCCAGATGAAAGGGAGATGTTCCCTTAAATCTGCCTATCGCAGCTCCATATAATCCCTAAGTAAATATATTAACAAAAGAAAAATGGCGTAGCTAAATGTAAATATTGGGTGCAATAACAAAGGGGTAGGCCGTATATGTTTCAGGTAATCTGGAAAAAAGGGGTTTTGCGCTCCTTTCCCCCTTATCGCTTATAATAATAAACAACGAAAAGTAGGTCCGCGCACTGCGTACGCGCAACTTATCTGCTAAGTTATTAACGCTGCAACGCTTATTTCCCTTCTTCCTTTCTTCGGTTTAAACAGCAGATTCGTAAGCACCCCAAGCTAGGGAGAAATGATCGTGAGGCTAACGTATGCGCTGCAGATCATCCTCATCATCATCATCATCATCACCACCACCAGAAGTAAGTGCTTTTCCTGCGCCTTGCGCGCATGCTGCGCGCGTTACGAGCTACTGGGTGTGCTAACAGGTGATCATAGCCACCACTACCAACACCACCACCACCACCAACGTAAGTATGGCTGCTGCTGGGTGACTTTACGCAAGCTTACTGACGGTGATCATGGTAAATGCCTTCTCGTGCTCAGCGTGCCGCTGCTGCGCGCGCTCGCGCGGCTCGCGCTGCGCGTACGCAGTCTGCTGCCGCCGCTGCCGCCGACGCCGCCGCCGACGCCGCCGCCGACGCTGCTGCTGCCGTTGCTCCCGACGCGGAGCCCGAGCCCAAGCCCGAGCCAAAGCCTCCCGCCGCTCCCGCGACACCGGCGCGTCCTCCGCGCGTGCGCCCTGCGCGTGGCGCTCGCCGTGCCGTACCCTACCTGGGCTGCTTGCGCTCTACGCTTGCGGGCCGCTCGACGGGCGAGTATTACGACGCCGCCGTCGGAAGTCGCTGTTAGCGCTGTACCTCCGGGCACACTTGCACTCCGGTATACGTACTTCCCTATTCCCCGGAAGCTTTTTTTTTTGCTAACCGTTAATTATAGCCTTGCCGTTATCCGCGCCGTTACGGTGCGCTTCGTAAAGACGCTCGAAAACGACGCTTTTCGCCGTATATATTCTTTCCTTTATTTACCTTCGTTTTTACGTTTTGGAAAAGGTGTTAACCGTAATTATAAAAAATAAATTGCTTTCGTATAGTTATCCGTATATTATTAAAAGAAAAGTAAAAACAGGAATAAAAAGGTACGGTAAATACGTTTACCGGCGGTATTACGGCCGTACGTACGTAAGTGTTAGCCTTAATTAAACAGATTTTTAATTTATTTTTTTGTAAGTATAATAATAATAATAGTAATAATAATTTCTTTTTTTTTTAATTAATTAAAAAAAGTTCGTTTCGGAACTTTAAGCTTAATAAAATTTTAAGTAATTTATTTATTTTTATAATTTCCCGAATTTATATATTACAAATTTTACAAATTAAAAAATAATTTAAAATGTTTAAATTATTATTTAGAAAAAATTTTCGTTAAACCGTTAATAAATATTTACGTAATAAGTAAATAAATTACGTTAAATAATTTTCGGTTTTGCTTTTAATATAATTATATATTTTATATATTAATACAATATAACCGAATAATAACTTTTTTATTTTCCTTAATTATTAATTTAATTATTTATTAATTATCGTAAAAAAAATTTTAAATTTAGCCTAATTTTAGCCTTAAATTTCGGAATAAACGTTTAAAAATTATAATTTTTTTAATCGTATATTTTAATGTAAGCAGTTTAATTTTTATTATAAAGGTTATTACCGTTATTTAACGAACCGTTTTTTATATAATTATTTTTCCGTAAAAAGTTATAATATAATTTTGGAAAAATCGCCGTATTTCGGAATTATTAATAAATAATATATTTTTTATAATTAATAAAGTTTAAGTTTCGTTATTTATACCTTTATATACGATTATAAAAAAAGGTATATAATAAAAATAACGGATTATTTTATTAACGGCCTTAAAATATTTAATTAATAAATTAATTAAAAATTTTAATAATAAAAATATAATAAAGGTTATATTTAGGCGGATTATTATCGTTATATATAAAATAAAACTTACGCGTTTTTAATAACTTTTAACTTATTTTTTAAAAATTATTTTATTATTAAAAATAAACTTTTTTATCTTTAAAAAATTAACGGTATATAAACGTTATTTATTAATTTAAAACAAATAATAATTTTTTTGATATAAAAATTATATATTAAAATAATTTACCCGAATATTAAAAAATTAACTTAACTTACTTTAATTTTTAAGCTTATATATTCCTTTTAATTTAAAAGTTAACTTATTAATTATAAATTAATAATTTCGGTAATAAAAAAATAATAAATCGTTTACCAAAAATATAAAAATAAACGTACGTTATTTGTTATAAAATAAATACGGCTTTTTTAAAAATAAAATAAGCCTTAATTTTTATAAGGTAATAAAGAATTCCCGATACTATAATAAAAAAATTCCTGATACCATAATAAAAGCAAATCTTTAAACCTATATAAAACTTTTTCGATTTCCGTATATATACCGTTTTTTTTAAAGCCGTTTAAAAAAACGTAAATTATTAAAACTTATCCTTTTCGAAAAACGTTTAAAAACGTTATTTTTATATTATATTAACGGATTTTAAGGTTTTATTTAATAACCATAACCATCGCCGTTTTAAAAGATTTAATTATAAACGTAATAATATATATATTAATAATTAAGTTTGCTTTCTAAAAATCGTTACGTATATAAATATGTAATTTATAACGTTCCAGTTAATTATTTTTATCGAATTTATATATAAATACTTATTTAAAAGGGATTAACTTAAACTTAGCTTATATAATCGATATTTTTTTCCATATACCGCGTTCGGTAAACGCTTTAATCTTTCTTTTAACGTCTTCCTTAAAAACGTCGCTTAAAAAGTATTTTTTGAAATCTTTTTAATATTTCGGCGGTTTAATTTTTAATTAATTCTTATAAATCCTGGCTTTATTAAGTATAACGTTAAACCGTTTAACATACCTTTATAACGCCTTTATTGCGATTATTATATAAAAAATATATAATTTTTTATATCCTTATTTTATTATATACTGTAATAATAAAAATAAATAAATAATATTTTTTTAATTTCGATTTAAAATTAAATATATTTTATTGCTTTCATAAATTACGGTAACGTTTATTAAATAAACGCTATCGTTTTCGGTATTATTAAAATTTTTTCGTTTCCGTAACCTTTTACTTTTTCGAATAAATATTTACGATTATTTTTTTTTACTTTTTTTAAATTTTAAAATACGGAAAGTAAAAATTCCTTAATTATTAAACTATTCCTTATTTATTAAAGTTCCGAACTTAACTTTAAATAAATATAAATAAGTTAATTTGCTTATAAATCCCGTTAAGTATATTTCCCGAAAAAAAATTTTATATTATTTTTTTCGTTATTAACTTATGGATATTCCGCAAACTTAATATTTTTAATAAATAATTAAAAGTTAACTTTAATTTATAACTAAATCTTGTTTTTTTAAACGCTTTTTTAAATCTTATTATCCGGATTAAAAATATTTTTAAAAGTTAAAAATTTACGATTAATTCCAGTTTTACTTAGACGTTTTTTTATTTCCGAATTTTAACCTTTTAATTAATTACTTATTAAATCGTTTAATTCGGAAACAAAGTTATTTATAATCTTTAGAATATTATAATTAATATAAAGGTTATTTTACGTATTAAGTATATTAAAAACTGGATTTTTTTCGTTTAATTTTTCGGAAATATATAACTTATTTATAAATTTCCGGTTTATAACTAAAATAAACGTTTTTTTTTTCTTTTTTTAACTTAAAAAAATATTTTTATTAAATATAACGTTACGTATAATAATAATCTTACGGAATTTAAGTACCTATATTCGGTAAATATTAAAAGCTTGGTACTTTACCAAATAACCGATATAAACTTTTAGTTTTAATTTTTATACTTGCCTTTTTTTTTTTAACTTTTTAATTCTTTATTAACGGATACGCTTACGTACCATATACGAAAATTCCAAACCAGTCGAATCTAAAATTTGTCATAATCGTATTTATAATAACGGAATTATATTAACGGAAATATTACTTAAATTAATAAATAAGTACCTTATTTAACGAAAAAAAATTATACGCGTAATTTGGGCTTATATTATATAATTACGTTACCGTTTTTATTATTTTAAACCATAAATCTTTAAAAAAATTTACTTTTAATTTTATTTTAAAAATTTTATTAATTAACTTTTAACCTATTTATTCGTTTTTTTAACAAGTTCCTTATTATATAAAGAAAGCAATTTAAATTCGATTCCTTTTTCGATATATTATACTTAATAATCCGTAAATCCGTTTATTACGATCGTTTTAATATTATTATCTTATTTAATTTTATAAATAAGGAACTTATATTACCTACGTACCTAATATTCGAAATCCTTAATAATACGGAACGCCGTTTTTTTCGTACGATCGATTATTAAAAAAACGAAAAGCTTTTTATTATATTTCTTTTTAATTATTAAAAATTACTTAAAATTATTAAACCTTATAAAATAATCGAAATAATCCTATATAATACGCTAAAAAAATTTAAAGGTTCGGTTTTAAAAAAAACGTTTTAAAATTATTTAAAAAGCGTACGTATAAATATAATCCTTATATTTTAAATACGCCGTTCCGTTTATAATAACGTTTTTAACGTTTTTAATAAACAATTTTAACGCCATAAATCCTAAATACCTAAACCTAAAATACCAAAAATCCTTTATTTTTTCGTAAAAGCGTAAAAAATTCCTTAATCCGTTTTACGGCTTTCTTTTTTTATTTTATTAATCGTCGGAAATATTAAAACGTTTATTAAATTTTGCAAAATTATTAATAAAATGTTTAAATAAAAAGATAACGGCTTATATTTAAAAAAAAACTAGGTTATATATTTAAATAAGTTTCGTAAAAATAATACTTTTATTAATTTTTCCCTTCCTTAAAAAATAATCCAAACCGTAATACCAAATCCTAACTTTCCGAAACAAAATTTCCAAAACGATATTAACGTAAAAACTTTTTACTATTACTATATCGTTAAAAATAAAATTATACTATAACTTCTCAAAAATTCCAAATAATACTTTCTTAATTATTTTTTTCTTTATATTATTAATTAATAACGAAAATAATCCTGTTTTTATTATTTGCCTTATAATATCAGGTACAAAAAAGCCGGAAACGAACAAGTTTTTAATATTTACTAAATACCTCGCCTTATAATTATCGATTAAAATAAATTAAAATAAAAAACACTTACCGAAATAAATAATAATATAAATATTTAAAATAAAATTAAAAGCGTTTAAAATATAAAAATTAATTAATACTGCCGTAATATTACTAAACTAAGCGTTAATATTAATATTATTATTAAACGTTAATCATTTTATAATATTCCGGATTAATTCTTTTTATTTAAAAAATTTTATAAAATTATCGTAAAATCTTTTCTACTTATTATATTTAAAACGTTTACGAATTTTTTTTAACTTTTTTTTATTAAAATAACAAAATTTATAAACGGTTACTTCCATAATCGTAAAACGTAAATTAATATACTTAATAAACTTCCATTTATAAATTTTATTTAACGTAATAAAATCAGGATATTTATTAATTTTTTTATTAAACTTTTTAAACGAATTTTTTTTTTCGCTAAATAAAAACGTTAATCCTAATTTAAAAAATAATTCCGGTATTAATATAACGAAAATTCCGGACTTTTTAATTTTAACCCGTAACTTATTTTCGTAATATATTACCGAAAATTAAGCCCTTAATTTTTTTAAGGTTATAATAAATTTATTAAACGAATTATTCCGGATAAAGTTAAAAAATTCCCTTTAACTTTAATTTAATATAAAGCGTTTTATTATAATATTTAAAAATTTTTTTACCGCGAACGAACCCTTAATTTTTTAAAAATTATACGCTTTCGTTTAAATATAAGCAGTAAACCAGATCCGGTACTATTAATTAGGCTTTATATAACTTACCTCGGCCAGGCGCAAAATTTTGCAGTATTTTTCGCGTACTGTCGTAATAATACTTAATTAAAAAAAAGCGAATTAATTCCGTAATTTCTTAAATAAATTCTAAATTATAATTTTTTTTTCAATAATTAAGGTAACTTAAACGTTTTTAAGAATTTAGTTTTTTACCGTTACGTTAATTTACGTTTAAATATTAATATACTTAACGTCGATTTTGGAAACTTTCCGTAACTTTTCCTAAACGTTTATTATAAAACGTTTAAAATTTATTTTATATTATTTTTTCAAATTTGCGGCCTGTAATTTTTAAAAGTTTCGGAAATAAGGTTACGTTAATCGAAATTAACATAAGAATTTTGCCAGGCGGTTAAAATTTTCGTATATTATTTTTATAATTAAACGTTAATTTTTATAATATATTTCTTAAACATAAAAAGTTTACAAATATCCGTAAAGTAATTAATATTAAATATATTTAAATCGATAAAATACTAAATATTACATAAAAAAACGTTAAAATATAAAAAAAGAAATTAATTAAAGTAATTAAAACAATTTTTAAGGATTATATTTTTAAAAATAAAATTATTTAATATATTAAAGGTAATAAAGTATTAAATTAATAAATAAAAAGTTACGATTAATTTAACCGTAATTATCTTACGTAATTAAAGTACCGGGCTTATAATTATTATAGTTAAGCTGATTATAAGAAAAGGTTGCATAAAATGTAAAAAGTGTAAATTATTATGGATAGTTCTCGCTCTAAAGAGCAGTGGCTAGGAAGCTTTATATATAGTATGGGAGCCCCGTAACAACGTTGTTGTGGGGCGTCTACAGTTTTCTAGGGCTTGATGACTAAGCAAGTGGCCCCTATTCTGCGACATATTAGATACTTGAACCTTCCCATAATACCGATGAACACTGAAAATCCGCGGACCGCTTACAATTATCCGGGCCGCTTTACAAATAGTCAGCTGCTCAATCACTTGAAAACATACGATGCATTATTGAGGTCCTCCTCGACCTGCCATAGAGATGGCAGGCCTATTTTGGAGACTGTGTGTCAACGTTCCTGGGAGACTATTGAGATTGTTAAATGCTAGATTCCGCATCCATCCCAATCCTCGCCTAGTATAACCAATTAAAAGCCATCAAGTAGAAAAGAGACAGCCCATCATCACACCTAGCCGACATCCCGTCATCATGTGTAACCGGTCAACAGCCATTCAGCTACTCGGTCAAGTGTTCTAAATGCCTAACTATCAGCCTGGTTGGGTCAACGAAGAGCTGGTAAGGACCTTGACGATCTGATATGCCGGGCCTTCTCTGCTGCCTTCATCCTTGCTAATCCACCTCAACCTCCAGGTCTCTGTCTGGGAAGGGGATTCTCTCCTTTGATGTCGTATGATGTGATATTCCCCTCAGGCAACGAGCTTTCTCCAAACTTCGGTTAGGTTAAAAGCTGATTTTTACCATCCGCTCCAACCTGTACTCGTCCGGGCCGAGAATGGGACGCTGTTGAGTCGATGTGTCGATATAGGTACGTAGGAACGCTCGGAAAGGGGCTTGGGCTTTGTCGTTTCCAGGTATCTCACAAAGTTCAACCAGGCGTCTCGGCTATCGATTTTCAGGTCGTCGCAGATCTTATAATAAAAAGTAAGCGGATATCCTAAACGGCCCAATACGAAAAAGGAAAAGCAACAAGAAAAGGGGGATGGAGGGGTTACTAACTGCGTCCAGGTGCGCCAAAGGCGGTCTCGCTCCTTTGACGTAATATCCGCGACAAAAGGTTTATCTTCGATAGACCGCGGCAGGTATCTTTAAAATGCATTAAAGCCGCCTGTTTCCTTATCTTAGGAAACGAAAGTTGACGAGAGGTTGCGCGCAGGAGGCGGCAGGTAAGAATTAAGCGCGGCCATTTCTGGACGATCTCGGCCTTATAAACAAGAGACGTGGGCATTTGGTATATGTATGCGAACTGCTTGCCTCGAAGGGGCTAACGAGCAAACGGTTACGAGGCGGCGGCATTTTAAAGTTCGCATTGCGTTTGGAGCTGAAAACTAGGTCCTTCAGCTGAGCCTTGGCTTAGTTACTGTAGGGCTGTCACTAGTGGAGAGATTGCTTTTAGCATCTCCGGTACAGCTTTCTTGTTGTTATAGTTGTTCATATGTGTATTTAAGGAGGCTTCGCGACCCTCCCTTTCTATCTAGGACCTCTTGGAGGTCGACCTGATAATATCTCCTTCTTCAGCCATATATGCTTCTGTGTGTGATGTCAGAGTCTCATACATTGTACGGGACTACAATCGGATTGACCCTCCAGTCGTGCCATGCAAATGTCCTGTTATGACAGTCGATAGTTATGTTACGTCATGCTCGTCGATTATGCCACTTCTCAGCCTATCTATTTCGGGGCAGCACTGCATAAATGAGACACAGCCAACGATAAGACAGACACCCTTGGGGGCCGCTGCCCGTTCCACTTTGCTGACCAGACTAGGTATGAATAACCTCCGAATGGGAATTGACAGGCTCAACGTATTCATATAGTAGTTGCGGTCAATTTGGCCGCTGAAAATATTTGTCTGAGCCATGATAGCATGCCGTTAACCGTGAATGCCTCCGCGGACCGGAGTAGGGGCCCTGTCCATATGCATACCACGACCTCAGACTTGTGTAATCCCATAACGAGGCAGCAACTAGGTGGATTTTAGCGTCACGACAATTCACCCGTGGCGCGGTTAGTCATGGGTTCACTGCCAGTATGTTGTTATCAGGGGGCCTCGGCCCGCCCGAGAGGCGTCGTCTAAGACATCTGCTCCTTTAAGTACTGACTCTCCTATCTACACGTAGCCCTTGATTTTCGCATCCTGCGCATAATTGGTGGTTTCCCACCAATGAAGAAGAAAGACAATATCGCCGTGACTCCTGATACCACGGCAAAAGTGAGGTTCATATTTCCATATCCGATCGAGTCCCTCAGCGCGCCGGCAACAAGGGGACCGATCGTGAGTCCCAAGTTAAAGAAGACCGAGTTGAACCCATATAGCTGAGCGTAGGGGCCGTTCTTCCCGAAGAACTCGGGGTTGGCCTTGTCGTACTTCTGAACCACGTCGCTCACCTCGACTACGCTCGGCGACCCGATGATCGCCAGCCCGACGCCGTTGAGGGCGAGGATGGCGGAGTAGAAGATAACGTTCCTCGACCCTTCAAGGAGTTGGTCCAATGGTAGCCGGAGGAGCACGAGCGTCGGGACCAGGTAAGCGAAGCCGATAACGGCCGCGGGCTTCGTGCCGTATCGATCGACGGCCCATCCGGCAACCGGGCCGAGACCTAGGTACGGGACATTGGTGGTGATGAAAAGCAGCCCTGCCTGCAGCGATGAGAATCCGAACAGCTCTGCTGCTTCAGTAGGGATGGTGGCATCGAACACGGCGACTAGCGACGCCTGGACGAACGCCAAAGCGAGCCCCACGACGAGTCTCGGGTTGCGAAAACAGACCAAAATAGGTAGTGCTCGGACGAGTCTTCCCGGCTCGTCTCGGATCTTGTACGGATCTTCATCGTTTCTATGCAGCAAGGGATCTGCCTCGCTTGCTGTGCCATCGCCTTCCTCGTCCCTCGCTCCGTGCTCGGGGCGGTTGGCCTCGCCATTCTGCTGTGGCAGATACCTCGCGGCCGTCCTCTTCTCGATTATCAGGAGCCGCATGAGAAAATCCAATCCCAAGATCCCTGATGCCACCCCGAAGATGCCTGCGTAGCCCGTCTTTTCGTACAGCACACCGCCCAACACGGGGGCCATCAACTCGCCCATTGAGATGAAAGAGAATATCTGTGAACGTTAGCTGCAGCTGGATATTTGGTGGCTCGGATGAGAAGGCACCATACCGATCCAATGACTTTGCCCAGATTCCCCGGACCGACCGTATCCTGCACCATGGCGAGCCCAATGGTCCAAACCACGGCAGCGCTGATCCCCTGGAGCACTCTCGCGACTATGATCAAGGCGATACTTTGGCCGAATGCCAGCATGACGGTCGCAACAAGCAGAGCTGCCAGACCGCCCAGGAAAGGTGCCTGTCGCGCATTCGTTCTGTCCGCGACCCATCCGGCGGCCAGCGCAAAAAGCACCGAGGCACCCGCATAGGCGGCAAGCAGCCCCGCTACGTACGACTGGATCTCCTCTTCGGGAATCGCAAGCCGTTCGCGGAGCATGAACGGAAGTACGGGTACGACGAGGCCGTACAGGAACAGGTCGGTGAAGAGACCCACAGCCACCGTGGCGAGGATGAAGAACGTGTTGGAGCGCCAGTGAAGGGCCCATGGAGGGCTGCTGCCCTTGTTTGCCATTATCACAATTCCTGGGCGAAGCAGCCGCCTTGAGGATGACAGGCAACTCTAGAGCTTCTTTCTGTTTCAGCCGTTCTACCATCAGATAATTGAAAGGTTTTAGCGCTTTTGACAAGCCACCGTCATTGTTTCTTGTCTTTTCGTCCCTGCCGATCAATGACCTCATAACAACACCCACACAAGCCGATATCGCTAGAAGCCATCAGCCTCAACATTGTGGAATCATAGTCGATTGATTCTGGAGCATTGGAAATTCAGCAACGAGGTTAAACGAATATGCCAAGTATCACCGCCCCGCCAAAATCTGGGTTAGGGGAGTTCAAACGCGTCATTCAGCCCAGTCGTCCTGCATCCCAGCGCTTTTTGCCCTACGCCGCGCATCGACGCTATGATAACGCTCAAGTTCGAAGCAGAATACAGGGTTGAACGTCGAATTCCACTACTTCATATTCGGCGGCACAGTCTCATACTGCTCCCACTCCATCGGAATCTTCATCACGGCGGAGCGCATGTAGATATGCACACCACCGCTCCAGTCTAGCCCCTCGACGCAGCCACCCTTGATGCTGACGGTCGGCCGCGGCGCGCCGGACGCGTCGCGGATCCGGTGGAACAGCCGCGACCCGCATGCGCGGCAGAAGTAGCAGTCCATGCTGCCGCCGCGGTCTGTCGGTCGCGTGTATAGTCCCAGCCGCGCTTTTAGTTCCGGCGCCAGCGGGAACAGGTTCCCTGTCGCGAATATCGCGGACGTGCCGAATGCCGACGCCGACTGCCTCTGGCACTCCGTGCAGTGGCAGTGGTACAGCGCCGTCGGTTTTGCGGTCGGCGTCGGGAACGAGACGGTGCCGCATTGGCAACGGACTGTGAGCGGGCTTTCCGATTGCGTTGATGGCATTCTGAAATGCTTAGGGCCACGTTGCGGGCGTGCACTAGCGCTAAGAGGGGCGCGGATTCCTGTTGATGAGGTGATGAGTGCAGTTGGTCTAGGATAGCTTTGATACCACCCTGGCTGCCGGGCGACGGAAAGCAGTGCGACGATATTTCTCGCTGTCGGTTTTGGGCGGGCCATAGCTATGGTCATAGGTAGATGAGTATGAGATGAGACAAAAGAGCTTATGGGGGACTGGCACTTTTTGAGGCGCTCCCCCGCACTGCCGCCTCGTTGTCTAACCAGCTGGCCACCGCATGCTGCTTACTTATTCGGACTATTGCAATTGACCAGCCGGCCGGAACGGCACAGATATGAGGCTATCCCACATTTTCTCTCATGCAGCAGTTTGTACAGTTCTTCGGATTCATTGATCCCCATCTTTCTTTAAGATGGTTGGCTCTCTTGCGGTGCAACGAGTAAATTCCCAATCTTGACGCAATGTCAAAATCTCGGCATATATTCTTCGTCGTGTATTCGCCTACGCTTGTCTGGCGGCTTGCTTTTGGACCTATGGGATGGCCGGTAGCACGACGGGTAGCCCCTAAATGGAGACATAGCCTCTTGTTCTCGCTCTTGGCGTCTTTGGGGGGGTCGGGGGGTTCACTACCTTGTTTGCCTTCACGGAATCCTCAATCCCTTTTGATCAGGCTATGAAGCGCGCCGCCTTTTTCATGGCCCGCCGTTCCTTTGCAGCCTCTTTCCATGCGGCTCTCTTGTTATCAGATACCCCCCTTTGTGCGTTGTTATCCCTTTCATCATTCTCACCCGCTTTAGGCTTCCGTCCCCTTTTTCCTTCTGTTGGGCAGCCAATCAAGGGGATAGGAGCGCGAAGCAACTCATAACCGTTCTGGGAAGTGGGGGAAGAGTGGTGTCTCAGGTACCAGCTCACCGCACTCTTGGCTAGAGTGTCGGCCCGATGGTTCCCTTCAATGCCCGAATGGCCTTTGGTCCAATGGAACTCGAGTTTGACTTCAAATCTAGCGAGAGAGCCGAGATGTTTTACCAGTTTCCCAAAGGCAGAATGATAGTAAATAGGGGGCTTTGGTCTTTCGCATCCCACAGTCGCCATTGATGTGCTTCTTGAATCGATAAGAGGACGGACTGTGAATCGGCGATGATGAAAATTCTCACTGCGGGCTGCTTCTTGTCACTAGACTCAAAGGCACACGGACGGATAACCTCCATCTCATGTAATGCAATGGACACAGCTAGATCGACCGCTACCAATTCAGCCTGACATGATGTTCTTGCGCCAACTATGACGAAGGAATCGTCAATCCATTTCGAGATTCCCTGTATGCAGCGCTTATAAGTGATGCCATCGCCACCGACGCTTCCACGATGTGTTGAAGAGCCGTCGGCAAAGAAAAACAAGTCGGGGCCCTAGATGAGTGGTATCTTCGTCCATTGCCTCATCCGCAAACTCCTTGGCCTCAATGCGATCCTTGATGACGGCTTTTAACTCAGTTGTGTCGGAAACGTGGTTTACGGCTCCTATAGACCTCGGCTCACTCCCCTCTGGAGAGACTTCGCCTTTATCGCGCTCTTGTTGACAAGTATCAGGATTCCTTTCAGGATCACTCAAGGCTACCACGCTGCCCTCTGGCGGATCCGCCTTGGTAGACTGTTGGGAATTCACCTGTTATCTAGTAGTTAATTTAGGGCTATGTGAGATTTGTCAAACAGCCTGAGACCACGAAATATGAGTATCCTCGTTGCAGCTTTATTCGTATGTTGATGTTGATGATAATAACAGCTAACTGTCTTCTTCAGGGTCTTAGGGAATTAATCCCTTATACAAATTAGCTGTTACCCCTGTTTCCTCCACCCACTAACGCGATAGACGATCCGATTCCTTCCGACCTTACTTTATTGTATCCGACATACCCTTTAGTGAGGCCATCGCAGACCTCGTTAACGCTTATTATGTTAGGATTATTAGTAAATAAGGTTTTTCCGAAGCCGATCTAGATCGTTTCCTATCAGGAATTCCTGCGTTACCTTACGCTTTATCCGACGCGCCATAATTTTCTTACGAAATTCGTTTTTTTAATGGATTTTAACCATTAAGTAAATTTTTTTATATATATTATTTGTAAACGATTTCGTAAAACCGTTAATTATTATATTATTTGTTTCTTTTTATTTAACCTATATATTTTTTCGTAAATATTTTTACTTTAAATAATAATTATATATTTTAATATATTTTAATTTCGTTATTAGCTTTAAGGCGTTTTTTATAAATAACCTAAATATTTGTTTATTATTATAATTTACCGTAAAAAAATAATTAAGTTTTAAGGTTAATATCTTTAATAACTTATTTAAAAATAAGCCTTTTTTAACCGTTTAATTTAAAGTTAATACTTTTATTTTAATCGTATTTATAGTAACTATATTTTATTTATTCGTTTTTTATTTTATAATTTTTTTAAATAATAAAATTACGAAACTTTAAAAGCTTTTCCGATCGATTATATATTAGCGAACGAAACGTTATTTATATATATTATAACTTAAGTTTTCCCGTTATTTCCGTACCGAATTATAAGATTATTATTACGGCCAGCATTAATATAGCATGGTAGCTAGTTTATTGGCGCTATGAACGAAGATTTTAAGCTGAAGAAAAGAAGGAAGGAAAGGCAGAGTCGTAAAGTGCGTAAAGATCTACAAATGTCCCCACTTTTTATGTGGCAGGTGGCTAGTTAATGTGGCAGCTGTCAGCTCCATGTGACGGTTGCCAGCCTCACGGTTTGATCCTGGTGGCTGCCGTCACAATTATAAATGTAATATAAATACCGAATTATTTTATTTAAAGCTTTATAATAAACGCTTAACGGATTGTAATTAAAACGTAATAACCGTAAGATAATAAACGTAATATTAAGGCGTATAAGTATAATAACGAAAAGAATTAAGCCGACCTTTTTTTGATATAATTTTCGTTATTTATTCGTTATTATTTTTTCGAATAAAAGAAATTTGTTTTAATTTATGGAAATATAAGGAATTCGTTTTAATATATCGATTTAATATTAAGTTGTTACTTTTTCAATATATACTTTTTATGATAACCAAATTAATCGTTCGTTTTTACGGTTTAAAATATAAATTTTTAAGCATTATTTAAAATTTTTAAGTTCGTTAATTTTAAATCGTTTTTTTAAGTTAATAATCGTTTCTATTAATTTTTTTTCTTTTTATATTTTAATATTATATCGTTTACGAAAAAAAATATTAATATATTACTTTTTATTATTATATAATGTTTTTAAGAAATTTTACGAAAGCTTAAGTTTTGAAAGGTTTTTGTAAACGTTTTTTGTAATAAAAGGGGTAATTTTTTTAAGCTGTATAAAACCTTTTTAAGCTTTAATATTTTCCTTTTTTTTTTATAAACTTTAAGGGCATTTTTATGAAATTTTTTTATTTAAATCGTTATGGATAAAGGCGTTAATCGCGTTTAATTAGGTAAGCTTTAGGTCGAATTTAGTAGCTATTACGAAAATCGATCGTAGTATCATTTTTGTTAACGTTATTACTTTTATAGGTAAGTTTCTAGCTTTTTGTTAATTTTTATATATTATTAGTTTAGCTTTATATTTTTTAAGTATTTTAAATTTGTCGAATTTGTAAATAAATATTATTTGTAATAAAGTATTTAATAACCCTTGGCTAATTTCGTAATTACCTTTTTTTACGATTTAAAGGAGTTATATTTTCGAAGGTAAGTTATTTGCGTTATATAGAATTGCTGTTTTATCGGGTAATTCGATAGCTTACGTACGTTTTTAAGTAATTTTGTTAAATTTTTTCGGTAGAAAAAGAACTTTTTTCCGGTAGTAAACGTTTTTATTTAAAGGCTGGCGACCTTATAATTATAAAAGCTGTAAAACTTTTTTTCTTGCAAAATTTATAAGTTATTTTTATATCGTAAAGCTTTTTTTAATTTTTCTTTTAATTTATTAATTAGGTTATTTAATTGTTAGGCCGACGTAATTAATGTACGAAGTTTTTTTTGTTGGCTTAGAAGTGTTATGACCCAAGGACTTGGCTCATTACCAGATGGTCGGAGGATGTGTGGATATCTCCGGTAAAGGGTTTTGGCTTATGTAACCGGTTCGATGGGTTTAATGGAGAAAATGGGGCTTGGCGTTTCGAGCTAGTCGAGCTGGGGAAGTAATTCGACGGGCTCGACGGGCTTAACGAAACTTAATTATTATGAATGGAACGAATTAGTTCGAATATATCAAGTTAAGATAAATATATATACGTTTATTATTTTTATAACTTAAATAATATTAACTTATAATAATAATTAATTATTTAAATTATTTACGGTTATTTATTATTATTAAATATAATTATTTTTTTATTATTTAAATTTTTATAATATTATTATTAATATAAACCGTATAATTAAGTTTAATAATTAATTAAGCTTAATAATTAATTAAGCTTATAATTATTATACGTTATAAATTTTTATTTAATAATACCGTTAAACTTTAAATAATATTTAATATTATTATTATATTAATTAATATTATAAATAACGTTATTTAATAACTTTAAAAAAAAATTACCCGATTTAAAAATAAGGTTAAATAATTTAAAAATTAATTTAAGGTCGAAATATTAATTATAACGATTATTAAAATTAAAGTTAAAAAATCCGAATTTTACGATAAAAAAAAAAACGTTTAAATATTTTTTATTTAAATTAAAACGTATTTCCGGTTTTTAAAATTAAAAAATTTATTAAATTAAATTTTTATTATAATAACT
>QJOA01000827.1:413-25304 GCA_004155915.1 Monosporascus sp. CRB-9-2 | reverse complement strand
CCCCCCCCCCCCCCCACCAACAAGAATTCCTTTAGCCACCATATTTTAACAAAAATATATAAATCCGGAAAAATCCGCCCGATCCATAGGAATTTAATTTACTTATACGGTATAAATCCGAATAAATTTAACGGATTTAAATAGATTCCAGTTCGGATATATACGTTTATTATTTCTATAACTTAAATAATACAAGCTTATAATAACAATTAATTACCAAGGTCACCTACGGTTATGTGCTATTACTAGACGTAATTATTACCTTATTCCTCAGATTCCCACGATACCACTGCCAACATAAGTCGTAAGACTAGATTTAATAGTTATTTAAGCTCATAGCTGTTATATATAAATATAGAAAATATAAAGTAAACGAATTAGTTAAGGTAAACCCGATTATAAGCTTTAATAACTATATCGCCGAAAAGATAAACATCGATAATCGATAATTTAAAAACGATAAAGAAAATTATTTTATTGCGAAATTAAAGTATTTTAAAATTAATTAAAAATAAAAACGCGATTTATTTGTATTTTTATACGAAATCAAGAAAAAATAAAGAAAATTAAAAATAAATTAATTTTAAAAACATTTAGTTGTTTGTTTAAAATAAAAAAGATAAGAATATAAAACATAATGATATTAAACTTAACAATAAATATAAAATTAAATTTTATTGTTAAAAGTTGGTATCAAGAAAAAAGTAGCAATAAAAAATGATTAATATAATTTACGTTCGATACCTTTTATTAAAAGTACGATAAAAATTAAAAAAAGGTTAAAGATCGTGTTAAATAACGTTTGAAAAAAGATATTTTTATTAGGCTAATTTTTAATAAACAATTTTAAAAGTATAAAAAATAAAGATAAAAGAATTTTTTTTAAAAATGCTACTTGTTTTCGCGGATATAATGAAAATAATGATAAAAAAGCGACGAGGCGATATTAAATGATTAAACGAAAATTTATGCTTAAAAGATTTTAATCGATATGGAAAGCTTTATATTACTAAGAATAAAGAACTTTAATACGAAACGTATAAAAATTATTAAAAATATATTATATAACGGATTATAGGTATATAAATATAAAGCTTCAATTTTAAAATATATATAAGCTATAACTAGAAGAATTAAAGATAATATTAGTGTTTACAAAAAAATTGCGTTATAAAAGGAGATTAATAAATTAATAATAGTTAAAAGTTAGCCGGAAAGAAAAATAATTTAAAGAAGATTCAAATATTATTACAATTAATATAATTATTAAATATAAACAAAGTTTAATTTTAATGAATATTATAAGTTCATAACTTTAATTAGTGTTTACTAATCACTTAAAAAAAAGTACATCATTTACAATAATTAATTACTCGTTTTCTTAAAGAAATTATGTGTTAAAATTGAGATTTATATTTAAAACAGTTTCTTAAAAGCAAATTACTTATTGAGAAATGCATTACGCCGATAAAATAAATCTTTAAAATAATTATAAAAGTTAATCGAATAATGTTTAAAACGAATTCCGAAAGTTTAAAATAGCTTAAAGAATTAACGTTATTTATAAAAAAGTTTCAAGTTAGTAGAAAAAATAAAGGAGGATAAAAATACTTTTAAAAGGCTTCATATGTAATAAAAGTATGAAAAAGAATTTATTTCGACATGAATTTAAAATAAGAAAAAGGTATATGGTAAGAGTAAATTACGATATTATATAATGAAATTATATTACTTTGGAAGTAACAAATAAATTATAAGACGTATCGAAATTAATTAAGCTTCGAATTTTATCAAGTAGTAAAAAAGGTTTTAAACGGAGTTAAATCGAAAAATCGATTTTTAATAAAACTTTATAACATCCCATACCATCTCACCGACTATACCATTTTACCGAATAGTTTTGAACATCCCGCAGCAACAAATTTAAATAACTTAATAATAAAATATCGTATTGATTTAAATTAATCGGATTTTCTTCGCTAAACGTATTTATAACTTTATTATAAATACGCGTATTATGTCCGGGCTTGCTGTAAACGTTATACTTCCGTTCCTTAGTTTTAACTTTTTTGTAATAACTTTTTTTAATTATTGTTGGTTGTATTTTTTTATTACCTTTTTCTTTTTAGGCTAAAAGAGTTTATCCCTTTTGTATAGTAAGTATTTTTTTTAAAAAACAACCGTTTATTTTTGGTTTTGTAACGTTTGTTTAATATGTAATTCGTTTTGCGTAATTAGACGTTTTTTTCCCGGAAAAAAGCGGTTTTATGTAATAGTAATATATAACTTTTTGTTATAAGATTAACCGATTTAAGTATTTTTGTTAACGAACTACCTTGATAATTTTTAATTTCTTTTAATAAATATTGTTTTTATTTTGTTACTTTACGGATATTTTTAAGGGTTTTTGCGGAGGGTAAAATAAAACCGGCGGAGGTTAACGAGAAAACAGTTGATGTAAATATAATTAAAAGAACTTTTAATTTAAAAAGAACGGTATTAAAATTAAATAAAATAAAATTAATTTTTGCGAATTCAAATTTAATGTTGTTGGACGTTATAATAGTTTGGAATGCGTTGTAAAAGCCGGCGAGAATTTATTTTTTTAATAATATACGTATAATAACGTCGTATTAGGTTTTCGATATATTATAAATAAAGTACGTTTTAAAATAAAAAAATAAGATACGTTAAAAAGTTAAAGTTAATACGAAAAATACGTGGGTATATAAAGCGTAATGATATTATTGTTAACGTAATATTTTTCGAATTTTATCGAATGGTGGCTTTCGTAGCTGTTAAAGATAAGGAAACGTTTCGAATTTTTCGTATACGTTTAAACATGTTTGTTAAAATGCTGGATTTATTTTAGATTTAATTTATTTGTTTTTTAGTTATTATTATTTAATGTAATTTTTTAATTGATTACTGGTAATGGGTTTTTCCGGTATTAAGACTGAAAGTAATTTTTTCCTGTTATAATAATAAATAACGATATAATTTAATTTTGGAAATTAATAACTTAAATAATTATAACTTTTCTTTATGCCTTTATTACGTTTATTTAAATTTTTTACGTTTTTCGATATTAATAATTATTATATTCGTTATTATAAAAAGTTTTATTAAGAATTTAATTTTGTTAAAGTTATAAATATTCTTTTTTACGATATCGTATTTCGTAATTATAACCCGAATAAGTTCGAATTATTTACGAAATGTTTTTAGATTTTTGGATAAGATCCGTTAATAATCGAATTTTCGATTTAAACGTATTTAAATTTTGTTTTGCTCTTTAATAAATTTTAACGTTTAATTAATTTTGACGCGATTTACGATATATTAAGTTAGTAATATATTAGCGATACTTTTAATATGTTAAAGCCGGATAGGAAATGTTTGTATATTTAGGTTAAGGATTTGGTTAGTAATCGATTTTTTTTCGGTCGGTTTTATTTTTTGCGAATTTAAGATAATATCGGTTCGGGAAGGTTTGCCGCAATATTATTTATTTAAGGTAAATTAAGGTATTTTATATTTAAAATTAAGTATCGTATAATTAAATTTTAAGTTTTTTTTAGCTTAAATAGTTAAGTTTATTCGTACGTTTTTTATAAACCGTTTTATATTGTTAATTTTAAAAAATGAATAATTAAAGTTAGGTAATTAAAATATATTAAAAGTTATCCGGTAAGGTGGTATATCTGGTAAGGTGGTGTGAGACGTTATAATGTTTTAAAAACATTTCGAAAATAGTTGGAAGTTATTTGGGTTATTATCGCAAAATATCTTATTATAAAAAAAGGTATTTATAATTTTAACAAACTTAAATATCTAATAAAGTATTTTATAATATCGGGTATAATAATTATTAATACTAAAAACGTGAAAAGTTTAAATAAACGTAATAAAGAAGTGAGAAATGAAAATTCAATGAAATTTAAAATAAATTTAATATTTTAATAAATATATTCGAACGTATACGAAAAGTTCGAAACGTTTTCTAATTCTTTAAGATTACAAAAGTTATCATTGGATAAAACTCGAAAAATATTACGTCAATTACGATATTACGACGTTTTATATATCTACGTATTTTCCTATCGCTTTCAGTTTCTTAATTTAATTTATTATTTTATTTTACAACGTGTTTATTTATTATATACCGAAAACTTCGTATGATATTAGTATACCTATATTATTAAAAAAGATTTTGTTGCCGGCTTTTACGACGCGTTTAGAGCTACTGTAACGTTCAATACTATTAAATTTAAATGTATAAACATTCACCTGATTTCATTTAATCTGAATAATATCTTTTCCGGTCTAAAAATCTGTTCAATTATATCTACGTTAATTATCTCCTTACTAACCTCCGCTGGATTTATTTTCCTACCCGTAAAAACGCCTAAAAATATCCGTAAAATAATAAAACAAAAAGGTTATTTATAGAAAAAAGGTAGAATTATTAAAATAACTAGCCGACAAAAATATTTAAATAGGTTAATCTTATAACAAAAAGAAATATATTATTTTTATATGAAACAATTTCTTTTTTGAAAAAAATAAACGTTTAATTACGAAAAAGAAATTATTCTTTAAATAAGCGTTTTTGAAAAATAAATAACTTACTAAATAAAAGAATTAAACTTTTTCACCTTAATAAAACGGCAATAAAAAAGAATAATTAATAAGAGTTAAAAAAAGTCGATATAAAAACTTAAAACGAAGAACAAAAAAATATACCGATTTTAACAAATCGGGACATAATACGCATACTTATAAAAAGTTATAAATGCGTTTAACGAAAAGGAATCCGATTAATATAAATTAATTCGATATATTATTCTTAAATTATTTAAATTTGTTATTGTGAAATAATAAAGGCAATCCGGGATACTTATATATAACGTTATTTAAATTATTTTATATACCTTAATTTTAAAAGGGCTAATTTTTATATTAATTATTAAGCCATTATAAATAGGTAATATTTCGATTAATATCGGCTTAGAAAGTCTATATAGGTAATTATTAAGAAGCTTGGACCTTAATAAACCTTATACCCGCTAACTTCACATTTTAACAGAGTTAATTGAAATAATTAGAATTTATTAAACTTTATAGAATAAACATTAAAACTAAACTTTAAAAGAAAACCTTTATAATAAATCTTAGCGGCGTATAAAAGGCTTATCGAGCTTTTGTCAGATTCACGTTTTAATTGTTCTTACAGCTAAAACAGAATTATATTAACAAAAATGATGTTTAAATTAATAAATAAATTACTTTCTTACGAAAAAAACATTAATATAACTCGAATATTTCCTTCTAAAAAAGTGACAACCGTATAAAAATTAAAGTAATAATAAATTACTACCTTAATTTCTTGGCTTTATTAAACTCATTTCTTTAATAAATTATCTTATTCTGTTTTCATTTGTGTCGACTTTTATCGAAGTTCTAGACGGTTTTCGTAATCCGGAGCAGCTGGGTAAATTATCTTTCGTAAACTTTTTATATCTCGTTCCAAAATCTAAATACCAAAATCGTTAAATCGGTTCGTATTGTTTTTTTTTTTTTTTGTAATATCTTTTTTATATTTATGATATTTTCCGATAAAGATTTTATAACAATTTATTACCGATATTTTCGTGAATTAAACTATATCGGAAAATTAACCTCTAAAATCGATAATAATATCGATACTCTTAATTTATCTAGAACTTTTATAATAATTATATACCGGAAGTTAAATAGCGTTTATGAAAACCTTAAAGTTTCGGATTATCAGTATCCTATATTTAAAAATTATACCGTATATTATTTTAAGCAATTCGAAAAAAACACCGTAAAAACGATTAACAGTAAAGTTTTTAGCCCTTTGTTTAATAAACATTTAATACTTTTAGCCGTAAAATTAATAAAGGTTCGGAAAGATATTAAATTTTATACGTAATTAAAGTTTACCGTTAAGGTTTGCCTTTAAACTTTGTCTTTAAGATTTATTATTAAGGTTTACCGTATAAAGTTTAACATTTTTCAAGTTATATCAACTTTATTAAACTATAAAATTAGCAGACATAAATATATTCAAGTTTAAAATAATCTTAATAAGTAATTTAATTAATTATATTCAGGTTTCCTTAAACTTCTACTTTTTAAATGTTGTACTTTTAAAAATAAATTAATAATGTAACAATTTATCAAAATTTAAATATATTTAATATATAAATTCGGTAAAGTTTTATTTAATAATAACACGTTTTTGTTTTAATTTCGTTAATCCATCGTTTCGATTTTGATTTTAATTTTTACCGAATTTTCGAGTTTTTCCTACAAAAGTATTAATTAATTAATTTTATAATTTATTAATATTTAATAAAGTTTATTTCGAAGTTTGGATCCTTTATATTTCCGAACGTAATTATAAACACGTTTTAAACAATTTATGTATAAATTACCTTGGATTATAAAAAAATATAATTTTTAAATTACGTTATTATTTTATAATATTTAAAAGTACTAATATTAATTTTTTTCCGATAAATTATTTCAAAGTTCAAAATTTAATTATTAACAACGTTATTAAAAACGTTTTTTTAAATCGTTAGTTAAATTTTATATATATTTAACTTTTTTAATATTTTTATTTTATACGTTCGACATAATCATTTCTTATTCAGTTACTTATATTCCGAAATTCCTTGAAAATTTAATAAATAATATCGCTTTTTTTTTAAATCGTTAAAAGTTTTTATTATTATTATATTATATATAAATATATATATAGTTTAATTTATATCATAATTAAATTCATCTTTAATAATTATTTTCCTTACGGTGTAAAGTTTTCTGTTAATATTTATTTATTTAACGGAATTTAATATAACGGTTATACTATCGGCGGTAATATCGGTCGTAATACTTTCAATAATTTGTGCATTAACCTTTTTTCGGGTAATTTTTAAATCTTAATTTTATAGGCTTAAAAAGCTAGAATAATTTCTAATCCGGATTTATATAGTTTTGCAGACTCAAGGTTATTATTTCAATTTAAAAATCGTTATTTTATTATTTTTAATTCTTAAAAACTAAATAAATCATTTTTTCATAGCTTGAATTATTATAATTAAAGGTTACTTATCGGTATAATCGTAATATCCTTATTAAATAAAATGAAAAATTTTAAGTATTATATATAAGCATATATTTAGTGTTAAAGTTAAAACTGTTGTTATTATATTAAGTATAAGGCCTTTGAACCGTGTTGCTCGGAGCTTATATTAGTAAATATGGCTAGTATAGTTTCCACCTAAGCTACAGGTAATCTCCGTAACGTTCTAACTTAGAACCCCTGATATTAATAGTTATCTGATAATTGACAGAAAAAACTAAGGTATGCCAAGCTTATAAAAACTACGTCGCGTTCAACATCACTCTTTATATTTAAAAGTATTAAATATAATATTTTTCATATAAACTATGTTGTATAATAATTGCTTATATATTTTGATTTAGCTTAAAAATAAAAGTTAATTCCATTTTATATATTTGAAAATTATAATTTATTTAAACGTAATTTTATTACGAAGTTATAAATATTAAATGTAAAATAATTACACTTTAATTAATTTTCGAAGAAATTTATGTATAATATAAAAAATCAAAATTATTATAAATAATTAAAGCTTTAAAGAAGGTAGCTAGAAAGCTTTATATATAATGTGGGAGCCCCGGAACGACGTTGTTATAGGGCATCTACAGTTTCCTGGGACTTGGTGACTAAGCAAGTGACCCCTATTCTGCGACCGTTGTGAAATCTCCGGATTGTTTATGGTCAGCACCAGGATCCCACCCCCATCTGTGTCACGCATGCTCGCAGCGGAATCACGGCGTACCCTCAGCCCATCTTGATGATTCCGTTAACCACATCCACTCCATCCCGACATGGCTCGCGAGATATCAGCACCGAGGTATATGCCTGCTGCCCGTACAGTGTGTCAGATAAAGTACAAGGGTCACTTCCTTCGTCTCAGACCGATTATCTCACTGTCACTCAAGTCTTCTACGGTGTATTGGCCTCCACATAAGTCCATTCTGAGCCGCGGGGGCCAAGGGTCGAAGCAACTCCATCGAAGTCCACCGATTGCGCAATCTGTTATGTAACCGCCAAGCCCAATCCACCCATTCAACCTTTTCCAAAATGGACATCCATCCATTTGAAGCTATAGTGGATGGACAAATTGTCCATATTAAGTGGATTGTGGCGTTACATACCAAAATGTGTGGCTGGTAATATGCCCCAGCTACTTAGCCAGCTGGGGACGTTACCGGGACTAGTCAAGAACCGGGCCAAGGTACGGACCAGTATGGAGGTACATATCTTTACATACAAAGTATTAGTAAAATAATGCACCCTTAAACATTCCCTGACGTCCGCCGGTGGCCATCCACATGGAGATTTCGCCGGTTCCATCCATATATTTTGAGGGTGGCAGTGGATGGCCGTCAAGCCACTCCATAGGGGTAGTTGGTGCAGTCGATCGCGTTTCTTCGACCTCTGGAGGCGGCTGGAGTACTCGCGCCCCGAGTACTCGCGCCCCTGTCCCGAAGTAACTGTATGACCTTTGCCCGGCCAAACCTCAAAGCGACCTGAAGGGGAGTTTCCCCTTTAGAATTCTGTGCTTCCATATTGGCGCCTCGATCGAGCAAAAACTGGACGAGTTCGCTATCTCTCAGCGTCGATGCCACGTGCAATGGGGTCATGCGGGACTCATCAGTGATCTCGAGGTCAACGCCCCTTTCGAGGAAGAACCGAACTATTTCCAGATGCCCAGAGCTTGCTGCATCGTGAATGGCAGCATAGCCCGACCTACGCAGTGGTAGCGGGCTAACTCCTTTTTCGAGGAGTAGGCGCACCATATCGAGATGGCCATTTCGTGCGGCATCGCGGATTGGTGTAGAGCCGTATTTCGTGCTGCAATCCAGGCGAGCGCCGTGTTCGAGAAGTAGCTCGACCACTGTGACCCTGCCTCCTCCCGCGGCTATTTGAAGCGGAGTTCCTATCATAGCTCGACTGTTCGGATCCACACCCTTTTCGAGCAGCAGCCGCACCACATCCACATGACCACTGTACGAGGCGGCGTGGATCGGCGCCAGCGCTTCGTCGTCTCCTATTCTCATGTCGGCGTCCTTGCCAAGGAGCAGGCGGACCACCTCGACATGATTGCGACTCGCAGCTTCAAGGAGCGGCGTGGAGAACCACGTTATTTCGTCTGGATTGGCGCCTAGATCAAGGAGCTGCTGCACAAGGTCGACTTGGTTCGCGCTGGCAGCGATGTAGAGAGGAGTCTTTCCGGATATTCTCTCATCTGGCGTACCGTCAGCAATCAGCTGTCTGACTTTATCGAGATCGCTGGTTGTTGATGCCATGATGTA
Organism: Monosporascus sp. CRB-9-2; assembly: GCA_004155915.1. Classification (NCBI taxonomy): domain Eukaryota; kingdom Fungi; phylum Ascomycota; class Sordariomycetes; order Xylariales; genus Monosporascus; species Monosporascus sp. CRB-9-2. Next base: position 15,863 of record QJOA01000827.1, on the reverse strand, counting down.
CTAGAGTTTGGTTGTCTGGAGTAGTTATTACTGAACTGACTGAACGAAGCCGTTGGAAGAAGCAGCGGTTTTTTGACTATGCAGAACGAATCGAAGAGAACGGCAGGTTGTTCGAATAAATACCCGGTTATTGTGCCCACCCTAAGTGAAGCGTAAATGTTAAAGATTGGAGTCCTCATTCCTACCTACGACTACTATAGCTCACGCATTCGGCTGGCTCCCAGGTCACAGCCCGCCAGCCACGGCCTAATTTCGACTCCGAGGAATGAGCCTTACCATCCAACACCAACGCCGTGTCCTCGCAAGACGAGAACTCAAGCGCGTCAACTGCTCGTTGTGCTTGAGCCCAGCTACGAATGAGATGCAGGCAAATGGAGCCATCGGTGATGTCACCGCACTAGGAATGCAGCTACGCAGCAGCGGGCACCATTTCGCCAGAGCTACAATTTAAATACAACTAGGGGTTAGACTTGCCTTTTTACTGGGGTTTTTCTGCTTCGGATTACACACCCGAAACACTGCAAATTGGCAGAAATTTTTTGCTTTCGCCTAACACTCGCACTGAGGTAATCTTGCCTGCTCCACTTTCGGATGACATTGAAGAGAGGATTGTTATTACAGATCTGACCCAGCTCACTGTTCAAACGACTGAAATGACACTGGAGGGGCGCAAAACTAGGCAAGACATGGCAAGACTATTGAATTTGCTTGCAGTTGCAGATCTTGAGAGATATCGAACGATACAGCTCCAATCATTACTTAATGCGCCTTCAAGCGGTATCTCCTATTACTCAATCCGTCACACTGGCAATGCCCCGGATCATTTGCTTTCGATTCCAGATGCGGATGTGCGCCCCTGCTGTGGCAGGGTCAAGGCATAATTTTGTTAGCGTCAAGTCTGGGCCACTTCTCCCTTCGGTTTGCCGACACCCCGCAGTCTTGCTTGGCCAATGGGCAAGCAAACGCGACGTGCTACGCTGATCAATCAGAGCCCATAAACGGACCGACCTTGCTCTCGCCACAGAATACATGCTGGGTTCACCGAGCCACTTGCCTCAGCTAGCTCAGGCCTCTGCTGGCTCGTTTTCCAATTCTTTTTCAATGTACTGTTGTATCACGCTAAAAATTAACCAATCAAATCCCATATCCCCGTAACGAGCCAGCGAGGCCTGAAAATTAGTTTCAGAAAATAGGTCTCGTTTTCGGTATCGCTACCAAAATTATTAACTTTCCGTTTATATCTTTTAAAGGTTTAAAAATTTTGAATATACGTAATCAAATTAAGCGCGATAAATATGTAACTTTATATACGCGTCAAATAAAAACTAATATGTATATAAAAAGGGGTTTTAATTTTTTTCGACCGCAATTATAGCTAATATAATTAAGTTTAGGTCTAGGAAATGGGCGACCGTAAAGTTCTTATGGCTGCAACAGCATAATAATCGGTCACGTTATTATGTGTGACGGCAGCCACCAGGATCAGACCATAAGGCTGGCAACCGTTACATGGAGCTGACAGCTGCCACATGAACTAGCTACCTGCCACAAAAAGAATGGGAAGATTTATAAATCTTTACGCACTTTACGACCTTGCCTTTTTTTCTTTTTTTTTCTTTAGCTTAAAATTTTCGTTTATAACGCTAATAAATTAATTACTATGGTATATTAATACTAGCCGTAATATTATTTTAAGTTCGTTCCTTTTTCTACTAGCTTAGCGATTAATAAATAAAGTACCATATCATTTTTACGTCGACGCGTAACGACGAAAAATAACGCGTCCTAAACCAAAATTAAGATTCAGATTAACCAGCATTAAAATTAAATACTTATTAGGAAAGATTATTTATTAACTAGTTAATATTTAAAGCGATTTAAATTAATTAAAGGTAAAATCGAAAGTATAAAAAATAATAAATACCTTAAAAAACGGTAAAGAATAATATACCGAAAAACGAAACCGAATTTTTAAAAATAAAAGATTTATTAAACCAAAATTATAACTATTTAAAAACTAATTCCGATAAATAATTAATCGACGAAATAACTAATAATAATTAAAACGTTTAAAAAAAATCTTAAAATTTCGTGATAAAATCGTTCGTTTTTAAACTAAATAAAGTTATTATGTTTTTACTTTTTTTAATAACGTTAACCGCCCTTACCGAGAAAACATAATTAATAATACTTTCGGTAATACCAGCAAGTTTCGCCTTATTAATATGGCAGCATAAACTATTTTTCGTAAATTTGCAAAAAACGATATTATAAATTTTAATTATAACTAAAAAAAAAGTTTATATTAATAATTTAATTAAACTTAACGGTAACAAAATCAAATTTAACGCTTAAATTTATAAAATTATAAATAAGTTCGAAATAAACGAATTAACTTTTCGAAACGAAAAAATTCGCATAATTTATTTAATAAAACTTTTAAAAAAGAGCCGAATAAATAAATAAAGTTTGTTACCGATTAATTATATAACCTTTTTTTTACGTAATCGAAATAAGTTAAAGGCTGGAATTATCGTATTATAACCTAAATTAAGTTTCAGTTATTAAAAAGATTTTTTATATTTTCGTTTTTAAATCCGGCAAAGATGAAAACTTTTACGGTTTTATTCTTAAATTTAACGTTTTCGTTTAAAAGGTTAAAATTACCGAAAATAAATAACAATAAATTTCATGAAAATATATTTTCTTAAACCTTAATTTACGTTTTCTTAAAAAAATTATAATTTTAACGTTATTTACGAAAAACGTTATAACCGTATTATTATAACCGCTTATAATAATCAATTTGCTTATAAAAAACGTTAATAAAAATATAAGTTTTAATTATATAATCCGGATAATAATAAACCGAAAATAAAAGTAAAAAGCCTTATAAATAATACTCCTAGCAAATCAAAAATTTCGAGTAATACCGGTAAGCTTTTATTAAAACCTAAAAAAAAGGTTTATTAAAAAATTAATACATATTTTAATTAGGTAAAATAAGATATAAGGTTCATAATTCTCTTAATAAAAAAAAGGTTATTACGGTAAAAATAATAAAAGATTTATTTAATTCCCATAAATTAAAAAAAATAAAACCGTCGGAAAACTTTTCGATAATTTTTTTTATATTAATAATAACGGAAATAAATAACATTAAAAAATATAAAGTTATTATTTAAATTACGTAAATTTAAATAAATAAATTGAATTTACCTATTATCGTTTTTTATAATATCGGAATATAAACTTAATTTTTCGTTAACTTTTTTTTTTTATTAAATAAGCAGAAAAATAATTATAAGTTCATATTATTCGGTTAAAAAAATTAATTTCATTACAAAATTACCGAAAAAAGCCTGCCGGTTAAATAAAAACCTAAATAATTATAATATGCGAAATTAACGGATAACGTTTTTCCGATTAGGTTTTCCAAATTATAAATATTAAATATAATATTTTTATCGGTTTTATTTAAATAAAAAAATATAACTTATTATTATATTATAAAAATAAAAATATTATTTGGTTTAACGACCTTTTAATGTTAACTAAATTCTTATTAATAATTAAATTCCCAATTTAATATTTTTTAAACGGATACGTTAACTTTGAAATTTTTAAAAATGTTAATTATTATAATTACGTTTAAAAAATTATGAATAATACTAAATTTTCGGACGTTTATAAAAGAAATCCGAAAATAACCCCACCTTAATATTCGTATTTATGATTCCGTTAAATATATTAAATAAAAAAAATATACCGGATATATACGATATTAAGCCGACTATTTCCGTTATAAAGAAACTAACAAAAAACCTTACCGCATTAACTTTAAAGTCGGCCATAAAGTTTTTTTCCGTAAAAGAATTCCGGAACGTAAATACCAATTATATGCCTAAATTTATAATAAATAGAATTTTTAAGGTTTTAAAAAAACGCGGATGTAATTTCGTTTTAGAATTATTACTAAATTATAAAATAATTAACTTATTTTATGCCGATCCGTTACGTAAAGTTATTAACAACTTATTATTCTAATAAACGTAAATATTATTAATATTTAAAAAAATTAACGATAAGCCAAAATTCGAAATAAAACAAATAAAATAATTAAAATTTAACGGACGTCATAAGAAGTTATAATATTAAGTTAAATAAAAAAGTTACGATTTTAACGAAATACAATATTCCGCAATTAACTTTAAAAACCTTCCGATTATAATAAAACGGTTTTATACGAAATATTTTAAAATATTTAAATTACCGATCCGCTTATAAAAATAAATACGTATAATATTTGCCGAAGAAATTAATAAAAATTACCCCGATAATAATAAAATTACGAAAATAAAAACCGAACTAATAAAAAAACGGTATTTATAATCAACAAAAGCTTATATATTCTTTTAATCGTATACAAATTTTTAAAAAGAGTAATATAACGGCAGCCACCAGGATTAAACTATAAAATTAGTAACCGTTATATAAGGCTAATAACTATTATATAAACTAGCTACTTGTTATAAACAAAGTAGGGATATTTATAAATCTTTACGCATTTTGCGACCTTGCCTTTTTTCCCTTCTTTTCTTTAGCTTAGAATTTTCTTTTATAGCGCCAATAAACTAGCTACGATGCTATATTAATGCTACCTGTAACATTATGTACCGAGCTTCTCTTAATATCTTTTATATAGAAAAAGTCTGTATATTAATTTTTTCGGCTATACGGATTATCATTATTACGTTATAACTATAAAAAGATTACGGTTAATTAAATTCGAAACGGCCTTTTAGTTACGACGTAATAATTACGTTTCGTACGGGTATAAAAATAATTAAATAAGTTTTTTTTTAAATTAAAATAATTTTAAAAAGCTTATAATAAAATAATATATAGAATAATTACGTTATTATAATTAAAAAAACGTCTTAAACGAAAAGTTTATTAATAATTAAAATTTTAATTTATTTTTTTAATATTTTTATTAATGTAATTTCGATTTAAGAATTATAAATATAATAAAAAAAAAAATTTAAAGTTAATTATAATAAAATTTTTTTATTAAATATTTTTATCGTTATTATATTTATCAATTTTTAAAATAAACATTCGAAAATATATAAATAAATGCCGATATAACGCTTAATATTTTGTACCGTGCCATCAGACCCTATTTTTAAGGTTCGTGATTTCTGTGGGTCTTTGTATGGGTCGGTACTTAGAGCTATATGTTTTTAGTAGCCCTAGCCACGGCTGCGCCTACGGCGCAGCCACAACCTCAAAAACAGGGCCTGATTTGAGTGAGGTAACGAGCCACCTATCCCTGTAGAGGGGTGCCCCCACTTTCTGAATTTACCCACTTCCTAAATTGATTTTCCAGCAAATTACGCAATATTAAAAAGCTTATAACTAAATAAATAAATGTAGCAAAAATGTTATATTTTATATATAAATTATTTAAAAGTTGCTATTTATATATAAAGTAAATTTATACTTTTATAACTAAGTTCATTAATTGTATTTATATTTTATTTTAAATTATATAACGTTTTATAAATATAAATAATATTAAGTAAATAAATAATATTAAATCTCTTTTACAAAAAAAAAAGAGCTTTAATGAAAAAATGTAGAATTAAGGTAATTAGATTTATTTAATACAAATTAATAGTATTTTAAAAGTTACGAAAAATAAAAAGAAAATATTAAAAAAAAGTTTATTAGAATTAATATAATCTTTAAGAAATATATAAATATTATATGTTATAAAGTAAAATATATTAAATAAGTATATGATAATATCTTTATTATTTTATTTTTTCTATATTTTTAAAACTAAAATTTTCTTTTATTATTTTATTACTCTTTTATTTATTTTTATAATTACGATATATATATGTATATATTATTATGTTAATAAATATTATAAGTAAAATTAGATATTATTTATATTTAATGTTTTCTAAACCATTTTAATATATTTATATATATAAAAAATAAAATGAAATTTATAGCAAATAGTATAAAAAGTTATATATAAAATTTAAAGGCGCAAATTTCCTACGTTTCTTGAATTTTAATTAATAAATAATTTAAATTGTTTTTTAAAATATTTAAAAAATATAACATTACGTATTAAATATAACTTATATTATAAAATGATTTTTCTATATAAACTTTATGAATTATAAAATATTTTAAACTTCTAAATTTTAATTAATTATCTTCAATTAATATTTTTTTAAAGAAATATTTTTTTATTAAATAAACTTTTCAAATTTAATTTCTTCAACGTTTTAACTGTTTTTAACTTTTTATATTAATGTCTTGTATTGAAATATAATTGTATTGATATAATATGTACGATTTATATTATTAATATATTTATAAATTATAATTTTTAAATTTTTTTAAAATATTATATAACGTCCTATACAAGCTTGCGAGCTAAACAAACTCTCGAGTCCTTTTTGTTAATATCTTAACTATCCAATTGTAATTGTTAATTTTTTAATACTAATAATATAAAGCGTTTTACAAAAAAATCTAAAATAAATTTAGTTATTCAAGTTCAAAGATAAAACCAGAAAATAAGCTTTAAAAAGCTATATTCCATTTATGCTATCCCCGAATTTATTTTGGAAGCCCGATATCACGGTCGATACGTCCGAGCCGATATTATTTCGTAATTACGAAAATTACCTCCGACCGAAAGAAAAATTTATTATCTAAAAGGTTATTAATTTAAATATACAAGCGTTTTTTATACGACTTTAATGCGTTAAAAATATACCTAATATATTGCTAACCTACCGCGTTATAAAACGCGTTAAAATTAACGAAACGTCGAACTTTATTAAATGACAAAAAAAGTTTTAAACGAGTTTAAATCGGAAAATCGATTATTATCGACTTTTATACGAAATTTCAAAAACCTTTCGCAAATAATTTAAGTTTATTCGAGTTATAATTATAAAATCCGGCATCGCAAAAAAGGATATTTATAATTTTAATGAAATTAAATTTTTAATAAAACTTTTTATAATAACAGATATAATAATTATTAATACTTAAAAACGTAAAAAGTTTAAATAAACGTAATAAAAAAAACAAAAAATAAGTTATAATTATTTAAATTATTAATTCTCAAGGTTGGGTTATACCGTTATTTATTATCAAAACGAAAAGAAATTATTTTAAATCCTAATACTCTAATACTTTATTATTAACAATTAATTAAAACTTATAATAAGTAATAATAATTGGATAATAAATAAATTAAGTTTCGAATAAATCTAGCATTTTTATAAGTATACTTAAACACGTACGAAAAATTTAAAATATCTTTTTATTTTTAGCGGTTACGAAAATTACCGTTTAATAAAATTCGAAAAATATTACGCTAATATAATATTATTACGCTTTATACACCGGCGTATTTTTCGTATCGGCTTTAACCTTTTAATATATTTTATTTGTTTATTTTAAAACGCGTTTATTCGCGGTGTATCGAAAATTTAATACGACGTTATTATATTTATATTCTTAAAAAAGATTTTCTTACCGGCTTTTATATCGTATTTTAAGCTGCTATAAAGTCCGATAATATTAAATCTGGATTTGTAAAAATTAGATTTATTTTATTCGCTTGTAATAACGTCCCATATTACCTTACCGGATGTACCATTTTACCGGATAACTTTTAGTACATTTTAATTACCCAACTTTAATTGTTCATTTTTTAATACCAATAATATAAAACGGTTTATAAAAAACGTACGAATAAATTTAGCTTTTTAGGCTAAAAAAAAGACTTAAAATTTAATTATGCATTATTTAGTTTTATATTAAAATGGAGCAGGGTGCAGGGTCGGACACATGGCCTGACTGATCGGTTAATCAGCGCCCCCTATATATTTCTAGCGGTCCTTTTCGCCGGGCTTAACCCCGAAAACATTACCACTCATCTTTTATAGTTTGCTTTACTAATTTTAATACCAGAATATAGTTTGCGTTACCTTTATTATCTTTTAAACCTTGGGTTTATTTGTAATACGCTTTTCGATTATGCATTAATCAGGACCGATTTTCCCCGTCTTATTTTATTTGGTTATTAAGAAAAAAAGATTGGTTTTAATTAATTACCGAAATAACTTTTGATTTTTGATTATGAAACGGAAAAAATAAAGTTTTAATTAAAAACGCGATTACGATTATATTTATAATTACGATTATATAGATTTAATAATAATTTACGGTAAACGATTAATAATTACGATAATAATATAACCTTTTTCCGGTTAATAAAAAAATTATTAAATTATTTAAATACGATACCTTATTTAAAAATATAACTTTATTCGGAAAACGGCAAAAAAATATAAACGCGGACGATAACCGATATCGGAACCTGGATTAATTATTTAAATTTTAAACTAATTACGTAATTTAAAATACCATACGTATTAATAAAAAAATTACGTAATAAAATAAATTATAAAATTTAATTAATAATAGTTAAAAAAATTAAAATTATGTCGTTAATAACGTAATTATTAAAATTTAAACTGATTAAAATAAATATAATAATAATAAAATTAACGATATAAATAAAATAATAAATACGAACAAAAAAAAAATAAGGTTATAAAGTTATTTATTTTGTATAAAAAAAATACCGAAAAAAATAACGTTTTTTAATACGATACAAAAATTTAAAAAAAAAAGTTACGCGATATATTTTAAACCTTTTTAACGTTAATCGGGTAATATTTTATCTGGTTATTATTAAGCGGTATTATTTAAAATTTATTTATTTTATTAAATTTAAATATTATAATATTTAAGTTAATAATAAAAATATTAATTAATAAATTAAAAAAGGTACGGTTAAATAATTAATAACGTAATATTAATTAAAATAAAATTATTTAAACGATTAATAAAAAAAAAAATTTATTTACCGTTTAAATTCGATAAAAAAAATATATATATTTAAAATAATTATTACGGATAATTATATATTTTATACCTAAATATATTTCCGTTAAAATAATACCTTATAACTTAAATAATTCGAAAATTAATAATATTAATTAATTTAAAATAAGTTTTAATAAATTTTCCAAAAATTTATCGAAACTTTTTTAAAGTATTATTTAAATTTAGTTACAATACGGATTATTTTTAATACCAAATTTCCTTAATTTTACGAAAAATTAAAATTTTACTTTAAATATAACCGTTTAATACCGATTAATAAAAAACCTTTATAATAATAAACTTAATAAAACTAAACCCCGGAATAGTAATAATCCGATCGGATTTTTAAAATTTGTTAAAAATTTAAATATATAAATAATTTTTAAAATTATTATTAAAGTATCGAAAAAATGAAAAATTATATTAATTTAAAACCTTTTAAAGTTATTTATAAAATTTATAATATTTATACCGTACGTTATATTTTTCGAATAAATTGATTAATTTAAATACGGTTTCCTTATATTTATTATAAATAGGTTTTCGTTTATTATGGTTTTTTTAAATTTATTAACTTATTCGGATTTTCGCTTTTTAAAAACCGGAATTACCGATTAAATTAAAAAAATTATTCGATTATATAAAAAATACAAATTTACGGAATTTAAAATATTTACCGAATTATTATTTTAAATCGATAATAATAATATAAAGGATCGAATTAAAATAGTTATTAATAAAATAATAAAATAAAATAACGTAATTAAAATTATTTTAAAAATTTTAAAGTTATAAAATTTAAAATAAATTTAAATTATTAAAGATCGATTAAAAACTTTAATTAAGTAAGCTGAACGGAATAACCTTAATTAAGTTTACGATTATTATTTAAAATCTGCCGTTAAAGTAAAAAATGTTTTAAAAAAAACTAGGTAAAAAAAATAATTAATTAACAAAAATAAATATATTAAAAACTTATTAAAAAAATTATTTACCGGTTATTTCGAAAAAATTATTAATAATTTAAATATATAATTTAAGGATTTATACGTAATAATTTACGATAAGATTTCCATATTAATTAAAAATTAAGTTATAAATAAAATTATATTTTTTAAATATAAAAAACGTAAGCGATAATATAAAGGCGTCCATTTCGATATCGAACAAAAAAATAAAGATCGGCTTTATTCAGCTTATTAACCTAAATAATTATAACCAGAAAATCCCCGTTTATAATGATTATTATCGAACCAAATTAATTAAGTATCGGAAATTATAAACGTATTATAAAATTTAAAAATTAATTAAATCCGATAAATTTAAAATTTCGAAACTTTTAAAAAAAAGATAAAAAATTAAAAAGTAATCCGGATATTATAATATTACGTTCCGTTAAAATAAAAGGTATTTTAGATAAATAATTATAATGCCGACCCGTTAATTAATATAATTAATTTTTAACCGGATAAATTTAATCGATTAAATCCTTACCGTAAACAAAATAAATACCGAAATTAAAAAAGTTACCGAAATGGTTATTAAAATCGTAATAAACGTTTTAATAATTTTAATTAAGGTATTTATTAATTTTATTAAAAATTTAAATATAACATATAAAAATACCGTTTATTTATTAATATAAAAATTACCGAATTAATTTTACTTGTTAATAACGGTTATACCTTTTTTTTAAAACCTTTAAAAAATAAAGTTATTTTAAATATAATTTAATTTCTTTAAATTTTAAAAAGTTAAGCGATTAAATAATAAATTTTAATTTAAAAAAAGATTTTAAAATAAATTTATAATTTATTAATTTTCTTTACCCGATTTAAAAAAAAAAATGCGGTATTTTAATCGGCGAAATAATATTTTCCGGGACGTTAATAAATAATTAATTAATTCCAATCCGGATATTATTAATTAAATTAAACCTTAAAAGCATATTACGATTTTATAACTAAATCGATAAAATTTTGATATTAATTAAATTAAAATAACCGAAATTAATATAATATATTTTATTAATTATAAAAAAAAACCGTTTTATAAAAAGGTATTTTTATATAAATAATTTTAAAACGATTCCGTTAAAAATAAAGATATCCGTTATTTAAAGGAAATTCGAACTTTAAAAATCGATAATGTTAATTAATTAACGGTATTTATTAGCATTATAATAACCAAACGATTTAAAAATAAGGAAAATAACTTTAAAGGCATAAAAAGGAATAAAATTAAATACGAAATTAACAATAATAACTTAATATTTAAAAAATTTATATTCCATAATATAAAAATTAATATTTAAAAAAATAATATTTTTCGAATAAATATTAATATTTTTTAAATAAACGATATTATTTAAATAAATAATACCTTTATTTATAAAAGTATAAGCGATAAATATATAATTAAATTCTGGAAAAAAGAAATCCGAAAAAACTTTAAGCGAAAATTTAAAATTATTTGGTCCGAATTAATCGAAATTTATTTAAATTTCGGAAAAAATTTTTAAAATTTTATAATTATTAAAACTTTAAAGGTATTTAATTATAAAAATACTGAAACAATTAAAATAACCGAAATAAAAATATAAAGATCGGAACTTTTAAAAATATTTTTTTTTTTTTAAAATTTTTATTATAAATATCGGTTATAAAATAAAAAGTTAAAAAAAAGTTAAAATTTTATTAATTTAATAATGTAACTTAATTAAATATATTATCCCGTTATTTATATTAATAATTAAAATAAATTATAAAAACGGCAAAAATTTATTTAATAAAATTATTAATATTAAAGCTAAATTTAACGTTATCGTTATATTATACGTTAAACGATATAAATTAATTATAAAATAAATACGCGTATCGTTTATAAGCTTTAATTTTTAAAAAAAAAATTTATTTAAAAATATTATTAAAATATTTATTTAATTAATTAACCGATTAATTATTATTTTTTTGTTTATTGTTAATAATTATTACGTTTGGTAATTATTAATATTAAAACTTAATTTTATAATTAAAGCGAAAATAATATTAAATATAGACCCGAACGTAATAAAAAAAATTTTAAAATTTGGCCCGTTAAAAATTATTATTTTTTTAATTCCTATTAAAAAAGTTACGTATAATATCCATATTAATAAAAAATTTAAAAAAAAGCAGCTAGTAAAATAATAAACCGTTTTATTAACGAAAGTAAATTTATAAATAAAAATAAAAACGAATACGTTATAAACCTTTACGTTTTTTCGATTAATAATATATATATTAATTAAAACTTTAAAATAATTTAAAAGGTTATAAATAACAAATTAAAACCCGGAAATATTATTTTAAATTATTTTAATAATAAAAAATTTATATACGTTTTATATAAAATATTATAAAACAAAATATAATAAAAACTTAATAATAATTAAACCATATAAATTAATATAATATATAAACCGAAATAAAGAAAAATGGTTTTAATTAATAAGATGTTATCAAACGCATTAATATTATCCGGAAATTTAAATTAAAAAGTTAAAAAGTTTAAAAAAATTTAAAAAGTTATTAATTAAAATAAAAAAAAACTTAATAAATTTAATATATTATTAATTATCTTATTTTTTAAATTTATTATTATATTACAAGGTACCCGATTTATTAAGAAAAAAATTAAAATTATTTTTAATTAACTTAATAATAAACTTAACCGTATTAAAAAAACTTTATTTAAAAAAATACTTTTTCATAAAAAGGTTACTTTAATTTAAAATTAATAAAATTATGGCAAAATTAAATCGAATATCGCGCCAAATTATAAAATCCGGTTAATTTTTTATAAAGTATGGCAAATTAAGGATATAATAATATCTATTAAACTTAAAAACAAATTAATTAAAATATTATAAATACGTATTTAATAAAAAATATTCGAATAATTTTATACCGTATATAAAAATACTTAATTCCTTAATAAAAAGAAGGATAATAACCTACGATTAATTAATTTTATTATTAAATTAAATATTATTATTTTACGAAATACCTTTATGCCCAAAAATTATAACGAATTTTCCGCAGATTTTGCTATATATTCGTTAATTATTTTGATAAACTTTTTTTCCGGCTATAATTAAATAATATTAATCTTTATTAATAAAGATTTTATTATTTTTGCAATATTTTTAAGATTTTTTAAATATACCAATATATTTATAAAATTTATTAATTTTGTAACTTATTTTTACCTCGTAATAAAGAAAGTTTTTAACGATTTGATAACCGATATTACCCGGTTATTTATTAACGATATTAATATTAAAGGTTTAAAAATAAAATATAACGACAAAAAATCTTTTTTAAAATTTGGCAATTTATATACGAATATATCGTTAATATAAATAAAACCTTTATTAAATATAAACTTATTAATATATCGATTAATATAAAAAAGTTTTAATAATATTAAAAAATAACCATTATAATTAATTTTTTTTTACGGGACGAATAAATAATAACCGAATATAATTAAGGTAAAAAAAATTTTGAAAATTTTGTTATATAAAAACGTTTCGAAAGTTAAAGCTTTTTTAAGTATCGTTATTTATTATTAAATTTTTGTTATATATTTCGTTATTAAAACCGAATTTTTTATACGTTTATTCCGAAAAAATTAACTTTTCGTTTAAGGATTTAATTAAAACCGTATTATAAAAAATATAAAAAAAACGATTATTATTACTTTAATTTTAATTATTTTGGATTATAATTTTATTATAAGCAAAATTATTATAAGGATAAATATAAATAAAAACGGTTTTAAAAATATTTTTAATTAAATAATTAATAATATTAAATATTCCGTACGTTTTAAAAATGGTATTTAAAAAGGCGTTAAATTAAATTACGATATGAATAAATTAAAATATCGAATTATTTTTAAAATTTTAAAAAGATTCCGAAATTATATTTACAAAATCCGATTTATATTAAAAATTAACGTTAAAGTATTAATAATTTAAATTAATAATTCTTTAAGTTTTTTGCTTAAAGCCGTATTTATCCGTTAAATTATTTAAATAAATATATTCGATTTCGAAATTAAATATATTTTTAGTAAAAAAAATTTAACCGCCGATAATTTATTCCGAAAACCGTTTAAAGTTTTTAACGTATTAAATAATTAATAAGAAAAAGAAAATCGATAATTTTATTAATGTTTAATTAAACGTTATTCGGTTTAACCTTATTTTAACCGGTATAACCTTAATTTTTATTAAAACGGATAAATAAAAAATTTTTATTAGAAACTGGTTTAAAAAGTTATAAAAATATATTAGGTTTTTTATAATATTAAACTTTTTTAATTAATTATATAAAGTTTTAATAAAAAAAAAGCCGTTTTTAAAACCGAAACGTTAAAGTATTATATTTAGGACGGTATTTTATGGTATAAGGCGGATAAATAATACGGTAACCGTAAAGTTATTAATATTAAACGAAAATGATTTACGGTAATTAAATAATATTATAAAAATTATAGTTATAAAGAACGAAATTTAATTTATCGTCGTATAATAACTTTTTATTATTAATATAAATTATTTAATTATATTCGGAAAATAATACAGGCGTATATAAAATATTAAAAAGTAATTAATCGATAATTCGAAAAAAGTTACGGCTTTTTGTAACTTATTAATATAATTATTATTTAAATAATCGATATTTAATTTATGCTTTATAATAACGATAATAAAGTTATAATTAAAACAAAATACGAATTATTTAATTATTTAAAAATTAAAGCTTTATATTTTGTTACGTTAATAATAATTAAAAAATTTTTAAATAAATATATTTTTTACCGATACGATATTCCGATTAAAATTAAAATAAATAATAATTTTAAAAATAAAGGCGAAATAATTAAAATTTATAATATATTCGGAATTTAACGAAAGGTTGGAATTATATATATTATTTAACAATAAAGCTTAATTAAAAAAGGATACGTTTTGATCGTTAAAGTTTTAATAAAAGCGATAAATAATACCGGTAAAAAATAAGTTAAGTTTTTACCTAAAATAATTTTCGCCAATAATACCATTATAAAAAGTTACGGCTTAAGCCCGTATAAATTATTATACGAATAAAAAATGTTTTTATTAATCGAAATAGTTTTACCGATATATAAAATTATAATATAAAATTTTAATATTCCGAAAAAAGATTTAATTATTTAAAGGATTTAATTTTTTAAAAAAAAAATTAAAAACGTAATTAAAATTATTAAAATTATTATTAATTAACGTTATAAAATTATTAAATTTATAAACCAAAAAAATAAAAATAAAATAAAAAATAAACTTTTAAAAATGGATAATTTAATATTATTATACGATACGCCCCGAAATATATAAATATATTCAAAAATATAAAATTTAAATATTGT
>QJOA01000826.1:0-25342 GCA_004155915.1 Monosporascus sp. CRB-9-2 | reverse complement strand
CCTTTTGGAAAGTTCTAATGCTATCGGTCATGATTTCCGATAGGCTTCGATTAGCACGCTGTTTGCTAAAAAGCTTCGCTACGTTATCTCCATATTTTTCGTAATAGGACTTGTAAGCATTTTTAAAGTAACGAATCGCTTTATTACGAGAAAAGTTGTCTGTAAACGATTAGCCCAAAAACGCTTTCTACTTATCGAAATAAAGTTTTATTCTCGAGTCCGATAAAGGATACAAAAGCATGGCAAGAATAAAATAATACTTGTTATTCTTAAAAGTTTTATCGATATAACGTTGGTAAAACTCGGAACAATTTTAAACGGCTTAAAGCAAGTCTTTAAAGTAAGGTTACGGAATACCAGCAGAAATTCGATTTTATAGGTAAATTTCGCACTTGCAAAAATGCTTCTTTATAGTTTTAAACCCTGCAAGAACATAACTATAATTCGTCTTTCTCGAAGCGCCAAAGAGGGTGGTTAATAATAAAAACGGCTTGCAAATATTGATTAAATAGTCGATAATATTCCAGGTGGTTTCCGTAATTTCGAAACTAATGAAGTGGAGTGGGGAGTAGGAATGGGTGCAGCTGCTGCCGCAGCTGTGGCTGCATACTATTGCAGGCTACGTCAGCTACAGCTTCTAGCTGTTTCCATCTGCTTCACCGCTGGGCATCTCGGCAGTCACCTCGGCTATGGCCAGTAGGTCGGCGACGTCTATATATTGCTGACCTGACAACCTGTGTATCTAGTCTTTCCAGATAAAAGGCATTCCATAGCACAGTAGCAACGTCCGACATTCTTCCTCCCAAGCACCGATCAAGATGTTCTGCGTACAGGAACTTTGATGAGCCCTGTCCCAATTCACTAATCATCTTTTCGTAACGTATATAGTCCTCGATTATAGGTCTTAGTCGACGAGCCCGGACAAGCATATATACGACGGAGCTCTAACGAGTCCTTACGTTTCGAATAGCCTGCAGCGGTTTTTAGATATTTAGGATACCCTTCTTTTTGAAAACGGTTTGTATACGTCTAAACCGCTACTAACGTTTTATACTAAGATTAAAATATATCGACAACCATCTGATCTAAATCGGCCAAAGGATTAGTACAAAAATTAGTACGACGTTGCTAGCGGGATGATAAGGATTAACGTACCCCTGCTACGATACGATTAGCCGTATCAAGCTTGATCTGCTTAATTTTGGCTATCCCTTTTTCGTCCTTTTTTACTTTTAGGCCCGCCTGATCTTTTATTTCAGTACCATCAGTAACTTTCAACCGTTTAAAAAAACGTTTGTAAATATTCTGTAAAAAATGCAAGAAATAATGGAAATGATTCGCCCCGTTTATCCATTCCTGTTTTTGCTTATCCTTTCTCATATATTTCCTAAATTCCTTTATGCTGAAATTCGCTCCGCCATCCGTTATAATAACTTGGACTCTTATATAAAGCCCGTATTTCTTTAACGCCTCGTATAATGCTTAAATATTCGACTCTCCTTTTTTATCTTCGCATAACTAGATGTTAATCAGGACGTATTTAAGTATTCAGCTTTTATCGATAAAATAAATATATACGCTTTAAAAAGCCCATGCTAGGCCAAAGGAAATCCAAACGTCTATAGTTACCGAAACGTAAGATTCGGAAAGGAGATTTTGTAACTCCAATCGTATAACTTCCTCCGCGTACTTTTCGCATCTGTTTTTAAGCCTACAGGATCTTGGAAAATCATAAATAAGGCATATATGCCGGACCTAATTAATAAAGTGCGGATTTTCGACAGAATGGAAAGGCAGGTATAAACTGGTTCATATTTTAACCATAAAACGATTATCTTTAAACAAAATTCCGGCAACGTAAAGCGGATACTGTTAAACTATAATTAATACGGTAATTAATACGATAATTAGTACGTACCAAAACATCTTACTTATAATAAAACCTATAGCGGCTTACGTTTCCCTATTTCAAACTAACCTTCTTTTTTCGCATAATCCATTATTTATATAATTCTTTAACGCAATAATGCCATTATTATTTTTGCTCGATCTCGGATATATCCGGGTTTTATAACAAGATTTACAAATCACCATAAGCTAACCTATTTCTAAGGTCGCGCCATAAATCCAGCCCTGCCAATACCGAGACGTTCGATTAAAAACGAAAATTTTTTGAAAAAGTACCTCGTTTACATCGTCGTCGAGGGTAGCTTTTTTTTGAAACCACGGCCGTCGTATAAACCACGCCTTAAATATTTCGGCATTTTCCGTTCTGTAAACATAACATACTAAAACGCCAAATCGTAAAAGTAATTCGTCTGTTTCTTGTACGTTATCCTGGGATCTTAAGCTAGCCCCCGGTCGGATCGGGGATCTAGCTTCTTTAGCGTATCTGTTACCTAATTCGTCGTCACCCGATTTATCAGGATCCTTTTCGCTCCCTTAATTGGATTCGTTCCCTGATTCCTCGCTACTCCCTTCCTAGCAGTTTGTCTCGTCGAACACGTAATCATCTCCAAGTTCGTCCCCGTCCTTAACGTTCGGTTACTTCCCAGATTCAGGTTCGCCTTTATTTTCGCCTTCGTTTCTGTCCTTATCGTATAAAGCATCACCTAATTCCCGCAACTAACTTTCCATTTCGAAAACTTCTTCATTTAATCCCGACGTGTAATTTTTTTCGTCGGTTATAGCCCGGTTAAAAAGGTCGATAAAAGGCGGTAGCATATTATAATAACAAGCTCGAATAGTGCTTAAAATATGTTACAAATTTCGTTATTAAATACGACCGTATACGTTTAATACATTAAAAGCAAAAAATTAATACGCTAAAAATAAAAGATTAATACGGACGGAAACGTAAAGATAATGTACGCTAGATATGGCAAGCGGATTATTTATTCTCCGACCTATCTATTTAACGCTTATTTCATTCCGAACCTTTCGGATAGATTTTTTCAACCTTCCATCTTTTTCCAAGCCCTATATAGCCGGAATGCCTTCCCTTATAAATGAAGCCATACCTTCATTACGTCGCGTATTAAGCGATATCAAAAAGGAAACTCTAATTAACCGTATTAATACACGATCTAATCGTCCTACAAATTCGTTCATTACCCCCATTATTATTACTACGACGATTACTAACAATAATAATCCTAATCCTTTAAAAAACGAAACTTTTACCCCGGGAATTCGAACAATAAAAATTACTAGATTATCCCGACAGCAACCGCCGACTGCTTTTACGTCTGGACAAAATGTTACTAGGCAAAGGCAAGTCCCAAAGTAAAATATTCGCAGTCGCCAGGTGCAAAAAAGGAAGGCTAAAATAAAGATTCGGCATCATCGCTTTAAACCTGGAAATAAGTTGCATATCCCAAATTAGTACGCCGATTAGTACGAATCTAATTTCAAAAAGCTATGGCGTTACGCAAAATTAGGCGGTTTCAGAAATTATACACCCCGTTAATTTTATAGCACCCCTTTAAACTCGTGGTCCGGTAAATCTTATCTAATATACGACCGAGGAATAATTTTAAGATTCAGCGATCGGCGTTAAAAGCATTACAAGAAACGGCGGAAGACAGATTGGTTACGTTATTTACCAGCAGTAACTTATATACGATTTATGCAAAAAAAGTTACTATTTACCCGAAAGATTTCCGTCTGGTTAAGCAAATTTATAGGCAAATAGGTTCAGGTTTTTTTCCCAATATCGCATAATAAATATTAAGTATTTCTTTAGGAGGAAAATTTTTTACCCGAAGTTTAACCGGAATTTTTTTTAAGTAGATTAATTATACATACACCTACCTAACTTTTTCCAATTCAGCAACTAAATACCAAATTTCCTTTTTAACATATCTCCATCAAATAATAAAGTATTTGCTTAATTTTTTCATATCTTTAATCGCATTAATAATGCAATATTAATTCTGATACTTATAATTAATTTAAAGTAAATGTTATATTAAACAAAGTATTATTCTTTTACGTTACGATTATTAATTAAAGGTATAAATATACCATATTCCTAATATAATGCGTATTAATTTCCATACTAATCGATTCTTTATTATATTTAACATAATATCGGCTTCCGGAGGAAACGGCGGTAAACCTTCTTACAAGCGTCGTAAATTTAACGACGCGCTTTTAAATAACAAGCATACCGCAAAAACGCAAGAGCGTAACGAGAAACTTTTTCGCAAAAATTCCAATAAAAAGGCCGTAGAAAATGCCCAGCAAGCATTACAAACCAAGATCCGCCGCGATAAAGCGGCTTGGGATAAAAAGCACCCCGAATCGGACTCTGTTATCCAAAATAAAGCCTACCGTAATATTATCGATGCCGCTAATAATTTGTTATAAGTTCTGCTCTTAGCAGCGTACTAATTTTCGTACTAATCACTTTTAATCGCTTATAAAACAAACACCCTAAGCAACTCGTAGTTCAATACAATATCAACCTTAAATCACGTTCTGGTATAATAAAAACGGTTACAGGCAACTCGGACTGGTTGTCTTATAAACTCCCTGGTTTAAACAGTAATTTTCCATAAACGTCCGTTAATAAAGAATAAAAATTTATTCCCGAAAAAGAGTTATCGGAAGACGAATAAATCGCCTTATTTTAATGGGATAATGCAGCCCGCCGTTACCTTTATTTCCAAAAGTTCGAAATAAATTAACGCTAGCAATTAACGATACGGCATATACCATGGCCGAAAAATTTCCCGAACCATTAAAACTAACTTCGGATAAATTTAACGTTTTACTGTTGGATATTAAAAAGGTAAAATTTTGTTTTTTTCATTTTTATTTTTTAATTTTTCCCTTTATCCTCTACTTTAATATATATTAACTAATTTTTTTTAGATACTTGGTCGTAAACTTAATCTTAATTTATATTCTGATTTGCCACCGCTACATGCGAAATACTTTGCCCGAATGGTTACCAACGTAATCGTGAAACATGCCGGACGGAAAACGTTTTCGCTAAAGCATAAGAATCATAATATTTTGGCTAAGTAACGGGAAACGGTAAGCTAATTAATACGTAGATTAGTACGCTTATTCGTTACTAACTTAGTTTTATAGTATTAGCTGTATTATGCCTACATCTATTGGGTTAAACTTTTCCAAAAGCTTTTACAAACCTTATATTATAAGGCCCGACAAAACTACCACTACTTACGTAATAGGAACTTGATACTTAAGATTAAGCTAGGCATCCTTAATTTTTTCCGTAACAAAAAGGAAAATAAAACTTGGGCTACCCCGATTTTTCACTATCTTTACAACTTTCTTAATATTCGTTTCTTGATAGCGGATAACGAAAAGGAGCTCCTAGGCAATCTTATCAAATTTTAACCTTCCGATATTCAAACCTAAAAAAAGTTGTTTCCGCGGGTGGCGGACAAACTTAAATTACGCCTCCGGTCCTATAAGCTCCGGTAAGCTAATTACCTATTTTATTAGCGTACTAATCTTCGTACTAATCCATTTCCTTTGGCCTAGTTCGAAACACAAATTTCGTCGCTTCAGCTACTTCCCAAAAGTGCGGTCGTACTTTCAGCCTACGGTTACCGGAATGTTAAGAGAAGTAATTTCCTTCGGCTACAATGCCCGCAAGCTTCGTAAGTTTTGGCCGCCTTGTCTTCCCGGCCCGGCCTGGCTCTGGAATAATGCGGCAACGCGATGGCTCGAAGGAGCCGCTTTTCGTTCGGCTCCTAGGCGAAAAGTGAAGTTGGCGATAGCATTGATATGCATCCCCAAGGTCTTTCCGATTGCCCCCAAGGCGTTTATAAACAACTTTCTCCCAAGCGTACATTCGTTTGGCTCACAGAACATGATGGATTGAATGGTTTGGCCAAATTGGGAAATTCGCAACCAATTTTGCTTGGTTCATAAGGCAGAGCAATTAGTACGCAGATTAATACGCAGATTAGTACGCAGATTAGTACGCCTTTATGACAATCTTGCATTTAAAGTAAATACGACTTTTAATTCTCTATGTTCTGACGTTATCATGATTTTTACCCAATGGGTACCCGTGGGTGGTTAGCTCGTGGGTGGGTAGTCGTGGGTATTTTTGAACAATTGCCAAGACCACCCACGGGTGGGTACCCAATGGGTACCCACTGCAAACCTACCATATTCCGCTCTAGAGGATCGACGCAAGGTGGTGATTCTACAAGAGTAGTTCTGCTACAGTGATTTAAATGGCACGGCAGAAAAGCATTGGTGGATGTCGAAACCAAGATAGCGGGAATATTCCCCTACTCCACCCACAGCTGGCAAAACGGAGGGCCGTCAGTGTTACGGAGGGAACCTACAACTCGTGTGGATACACGACCGCGTACTCGTCAAGCCATTTCCCTCGCTACATCACTTAATACGCGCCTTCTGCCATGACACATCTGTAGACGAAAAAAACAGCAGCCAGCCAGGAACACAAAGTTGCATCCGCAGAGCGAATTTACTTTATATTAGGAGGGGCTCATTGTCGGTGAGATACGACACCGATTTCCGTATTGCAAAGGGACTTAGGCCCCAGCTTTGACCAAGCAACGTCACATGGACGCATTTCTGTCAATTTGCGTTGGACTTGGCATATATCAGCGATAGCGACGTCTCCCTTCGTTATGCCTATGACGAACTTTGGCTCAAGAGGCTCAACTCCTATGCTCCTCCATTTTTCGAAAATCCCCAACTTTTAACGGCTGTGATGTTTATTAAGCCGCATAAGGAAGAGATCGTCAAACTGCCCGTGTCACGGTACGTTAACCTACACAAAGTCTAAACCACAGACTGTACGGCACTGACCAGCACTGAGCGGCTCAGAAACAGTATCAAGGGACCAATAAACAGGTTGGTGGAGTCATTGGTTTTAGCAGGTTGGGAAGAAAGGCGGATAAACCACACATAGCGCCCAAAAAGGGGATTTGATATGTCGCAGAATAGGGGTCACTTGCTTAGTCATCAAGCCCTAGGGAACTGTAGGCGCCCCACAACAACGTTGTTCCGGGCCCCTATATATAGAGCTTTCTAGCCACCGCTCTCTAGAGCCCAGACTATCCAGGACAATTTACGCTTTCCACACTCTATGCAACCTTTCCTCGCGATCAGCTTAACTGCGACAGGATATTTACAGAAGTGGGTACTATTGCAGTTATATGATGGATCTGAGGTATTAGAACCTAAAATGTTCTATAAACTTCGCCACAGAATAATTTAGTATAAAGATGCGCCCCACCCCTATCCCCATCTTTTACAAAGCAATAAGTAATAGATAAGAACTTTAAGACACCCTGGAGGATCAAAGGGAACAATTTCAATGCGCAATTAAGCTAAAACACAAAGTTAAACCCCGTCCTGAAAGCGTACGATTGGAACCCGTCCGGAAATGGTGCCAATGGTGATAGCTGCTGAGGAATTAGCTGAACAGTCAGGTCGATACTCGGGGGGTAACCAAAGCAATTTCTTGTCCTTGTGCTGGACCCATGCTCGCCCGTTACCTATTGTATAAGGGCTAGTTTTCTTAGGTAAAGCAAACCAATCGACCGAGCCCCTGTAAACCTCGAGCGTCTGCCGGCACTGCCCTGTTGCCGCATCCCAGATCTCGACGGTATCGTCGTCCGAGCCCGATGCTAATTGCTGCCCACCCGGCGAAACACGACTGAGTTAACCGCGTCGCGATGGCCTTCGAGCGTCTGCCAGCACTGGCCCCATTACCGCATCCCAGATCTTGACGGTTTTGTCGTACGAGCCAGATGCTAATTGCCGCCGATCCGGCGAGAACGCGACTGAGGTAACCGAATAGCTATGGCCTTCGAGCGTTTGCCGGCATTGCCCCGTTGCCGCATCCCAAATCCTGACGGTTTTGTCGTGCGAGCCCGATGCTAATTGCTGCCCATCCGGCAAAAACGCGACTAAGTTAACCGAGCCGCTATGGCCTTCGAACGTTTGCAAGCATGCATCCCAATCCGTTGGAACTATCGGCTTCGTAATGATCCATGTTGGCTCTCCATGCCGAAACAAGCGCTTTGTAATACTATTAGATGGAGTAAAAACAAGTGCTGAGACGTATACTTGAAGGGGATTAGCTTCAATTCCCTTTTTGTGATACCGTATAAATCGGATTGCGTCGTGCACTAATGCTTTTAATTAGGATGCTTCCGTATGTTGCTGTCCATTAATCAGATTTCTTTCTTAAATAAGTAATCTTTGCAAACTAACTATGAGCAATTTTCAAGGTTAAGTAATAAAGATATCCCGTTGGGGACTTGGCGGAGAAGAGGAAGAGCCTGGAGTCAGTTAAGGCACTTATGCCTTCAAGAAATCTTCAACCGGGCCGTCATCTTGTAAGGGGTTATCCACTATGCCAGTGCTGTGGTGGGCGTAATGAACGAGGCTTTGGACTTCCGTAGAGTTCGTAAGGTGGTCGACCCAGTAGGTGCACGAGTATCTTATCGCAGCTAACGGATTCGCTTTTGGTGGTTGAACTTTATCAATAGAGAATCCATTTTGCTGTGCAGATCTGGTTGGCCTCGAGGAAAGAGCTCGTGAGATTGATTTTCGAGCAAAAAGTTCTTTGCAGATTGGCGGACAAAATAGATCGTATCATCCCGAATCGTTAGAAATGAGCCGCAGTGGCGAATAATGTCTCGTAATCAGCTGAGCATATATGAACCAATCTTCGGCGCTTTAATAAAGAGACTAGATTCCTCTAATGAAAGAGGACGATAGCAGATCGTGACTAGGGCCAGTACCGACTTGCAGTAGTTGGTATGTCTTGTCTGACGTATTTGATCTATCATCAGTTTATAGAGACGATCGAGACCTGGTAGAAACGTTTTTACTTCGTCAACAGCCTCCCATGGCCGCACTGTCTCAAGATATTGATAGGCCAATGCTACCCAGAGGAATGTGTTCTGCGCATTTATAGACAAGTGATGATGCACTACATCTTTTGTCATATGGTCGTACTGCTTGCGTTGCGCCAAATCTGAAACTTTGTTCCGTATGTAGGGCCCGACAGCTGCAGACCCAGCATCTGCGTTAAGCTCAAGTGACAGGTCTAGGAGGTCAATGAACACTTGATGAGGTTACCCCGTAGGGGTAGATGAGGTTACCCTGGAGGATTTAGTATGGAAAAGGTTGCAGGGTAGTCTCAAGGAAGAACAAGAGGATTCTCAGCAAGTGTCGCAGCAGAAAGAGACGCAGCAGCAGTAGAGAGGAACCAGTAAATAGTAATTGGCTGTCAGTATTTAAGGATATCTAGCTACACAGAGGACCTAGTTGGAAGATATAGGTGTATTTATACTCGTCGAGATGCCAGGATTCTGATGGCGTCGAGTATAACGTTATAACTGTTGATATGAGCCTAGAAGGCTCTAGAAAAGCTTTATGACGTCTATATGGGTTATATGACGTCTATACGCTTACGCGTACTGAATTCAGACCTTTCCAGGTCTTTCTAGCTGATAGATATAAGGAGCATTATTACGTTATGCGAGGTCTACGAATAACGCCCGTATAGCTAACTGCTCTCAGTTTGGCTCTCGGCTTGGCTTTCGGCTTAGCTCCTTTGCGAAGGTCCAGAATCGACAGGAATCCTGTCACGGACGGACTTCTAACGGGGGTCAGGCTGGCTATATTCAGGACAGAAAACTGACATCTAGGGAACTAAAAGGAAGAGATAGAGCCTCTAGAGCCCTAGAGCCCTATATACATAGTGAGGATGACTAAGCCTAGTTGGCACCATGACAAACCCATAAGGTTTCAATGTAAAACTATCGGGCGTATATAGTGATCGATAAAACCGGGGAGCTCTTTGAGTGAGGTTGCGTTAATGGAACAACAACCATGTTGGTGACAGGGTATAGATCTCTTCGCGATGACTTCGAATTCTGAAAGGCCCTGGCGCTAACTGTTGATTTTATATGAGAAACTAGGTTACCTTACAAATGTTATCCGATATCCTTCGTCTTCCGAATAAGTTGCTGCCCTCCGAATCAATATCCCCTTGATTTCTCCAAGGGTTTGCAATGGGTACCCAATGGGGTACCCACGAACTACCCACGACCGTGGGTGGGTACCCGTGGGTGGTCTTGGCGTTTTTCCAAAAATACCCACAACTACCCACCCACGAACTAACCATCCACGGGTACCCGTGGGTATTTTTGAATACGTACTAATCTCCGTACTAATCCGTATTACTGTTAAAATATTCGCTCGTACGAAGCTACCCATTAAAACGAAAAGGCTAGCCAATAAAAACTCCGATGTCCCACTTAAATCGAAGACGTTATCGATATGATGGGTACATTCGGCACTTTGGGTACCCACGGGTGGTTAGTCCGTGGGTAGTTTCGTTCTACCCACGCACTCCTGCTAACCACCCACGCAAATTTTTACCCACCCACGGGTACCCGTGGGTGGAAATTTTAGCGTGGGTGGGTGGGTAGTGCAATGCCTAATTCCTCCTTCGATTCCTTTTCGAATGCATCAATATTCAGACCAAAAGAACCTTATTTATCACGAACGCGTCATACTTCGTTAAATAAAGGTGTTAACACCATATATTATCGCAAAACGGTGACGATTTAGCTACATTAAGAAGCAATAGGGCTTACAGGGGCTAACAGGGCTAATTTGAGCCGAAACCCGTTCGTTTATATTAGCCGACTAAAGCGAAACTCAAAAAAGTGTGAACACCAGCAATCAGCAGTTCTATTTAGGTCGTGCTTATTGACATGGTGGCACGGGCCATAAGTATCAGATTCTGAAGTGTCCCGAACTGCACCTAAGTCGGATCCATGGCTGTGATTCTCATAGATCCGGGGATCCCCTCGGATCCGTACCGCACTGATTTTAGATCCGTAGATCCCTTCGGTCTATGTCACGTGAGTCAAGACCACCCATCGGAGGCATATTCCATAACCTCCGACCGTCTGGCAATGGGCCAATCCCTTTGGTCATAACATAAGTGGAGACCCGACGCTGTGATTCGAAATAACAGTAGTGTTTGGGGGTGGCTATCGCGTACCTTGGGCAGAAAACGAAAACTATTGAGCATTCTAAATTAAGATAAGAAGCCATCCTGAAAATCGCTCTGCAAATTACGACCTTTATGCAGTTAATCTCGTCGGTTTGTCACGCTTCCAGCTTTTCCTCAACCTATAACCATCGACAAACCATGTAATTACAGCCTCGTGGCAGGGGTTGGTTAATATCGGCATAATCCGCTCCATAACTTTATTCGGACTTCACTCGCCAAAAGGAAGACCAAGAACCACGAGTACTGTGCGTGACAGGGATCACTGGAACAAAGCCCAAAAGTCATGAATAGGGATACACCGGGGTGAATTAACCAGGTTTTTAATGAATTAGGCAAGAATTCAACTTTTTCTTAGACAAAATATGCGTTAAAACTGATATACTTAATTAACATCGTCGACCCTACCTAATCTAACCTAGTTGACCTTGTCGTCGACCTGACCTAATTGACCTAACTAACTAACTGACCTAACTGACCTAACTGACCTAACTGACCTAACTGACCTAACTGACCTCACTAACTTAACTGACCTAATTAACTTAATTGACTTTGTCGTCGACCTAACTACTTGGCCTAATTACTTAACCTAGCTAACTTTATCGTCGACCTGGCCTTATCGTCGAACTGATCTTATCGTCGATTTGTTCTTAAAGCCTGGAAGCCATGGGGCGCGTGTGCATAGGTCTGTCTTTTGGACCCCTGCCAATTTGTATGGCGCGTACGAGACCTGGCAATGCGCTAAAACCTTGAAAGCCTTACTTCTCAACTTGATCTTATCGCCGATCTTATCGCTGATTTAAACTGGGCTGTTCTGACCTAACAGGCCTGACTTGACTGACCAGTTAACCATCAACCTGGCTAACCGTCAGCCTGGCTTACCGTCGATCTAGCTAATTTTATTAATTAGATATATTTAAAAGTTTTAAAAGCTTAAACGTCGGAATTCCTTAAGTTAAGTTTACTTCACTTACATGCACGTCGAATTTATTGCTTATTTGCATTCAGTATCTAGCATAATTATCTCCCCGGGTGCGGACTAGCCTCAGCAGTAAGCGGAGCGGTTACAGCGCTAACCTTATATGGAAGAAGGCCACCTTAGGCTCGATACATAGGAGAAACTCTAAAGTGCGTTCTCGTTGCAATGTGTGTGATGTGGCTATTTGTAGCAATGACATATGTTGGTACAAATATCATAGCCAAATTTAGATGGAAGTTGATGTATATTGAGGATTAATATGATTCGCCCAAAAGGTCCCCAATTTTCGGTGTACTGATCAATTTTGCACTCGCCGCTTACTGCTGAGGCTAGTCCGCACCCGAGGAGATACAGTGGGGTACCCCTACTACAAATTTGAGTTTTGTCCCAGTGATCCCTGTGCTGCACCCTACCCGGCCAGCCAGCCACCGCCTCGAAAGCTGAGCCTCTTCGCATAGCATAACCCCGCGTTCAGCCCCGCACATCTGTCTTACTTTACATAGTAGGCGACATATTCCCTAAGCATCAGGTTCAAGTCGTTATCCGTATTCAATATTAATACCTCGTTCATATAAACAACCTAATTATTTAAATCTGATTCGAGCTATGCGCCTTTTAAAACGCGATGATACAGGCGTGATCAGCCTCACGGAGTATGTAATTGGCGACAGGATTCCCCGATATGCGATACTTTCTCATAGATGGGGTATGGAAGAGGTCACCTTCAAAGACCTGATGGACGGAACTGGCCCGAACAAGCAAGGTTACGACAAAATCCGGTTTTGCAGCGCCCAAGCCGAACGTGACGGCCTAGATCACTTCTGGGTAGATACGTGCTGTATTGATAAGTCTAGTAGCGCCGAGCTTACCGAGGCTATCAACTCCATGTTCCAGTGGTACTATAATGCGGCTAAATGCTACGTCTATCTTGACGATGTCTCGAAACCTGCCTTGGAAACTAGCAACAAGCCCAACTATCAGCCTTGGGAACCGGACTTTCGAAGGAGTAAATGGTTCACTCGGGGGTGGACCCTTCAAGAGCTTCTTGCACCGGCTTCGGTTGAGTTTTTCTCCAAAGAGGGCGTTCGACTAGGGACCAAGAGATCTCTAGAACTGCCCATCTCCGATATCACGGGAATCCCAGTCAAGGTGCTTCGAGGCAGCCCACTCCTTGATTGCAGTGTCCCCGAGCGCATGGCTTGGGCCGAATCGCGGCAGACTACACGCGATGAAGACAAGGCGTATTCGCTTTTGGGCATATTCGACGTCCAAATGCCACTTATCTACGGTGAGGGGAGAGAAAAGGCATTTAAACGGCTCCAGGAGGAGATCGATAAGGCTCTGAAAGGCAGGTTGGCCTCGTCTATTTTAATAATTATAAAGTCATTAACATATACAGGGACTCAACATAAGGATTTTTCTGTTACCTTCAGCCTTTCCAATGTCCCGGAAATCGAACATTTCGTAGCAAGGGAACGGGAGCTCGTGGAAATGCGTGAAGCACTTAACAGCGACGGAAGCCGTCGAGTAGTCGTACTTTACGGCCTCGGAGGAATCGGCAAGACCCAGCTAGCTATTGCGTACGCGAAACGGCACAAGGGCAGTTACTCAGCTGTGTTCTGGCTGAATATCAAAGACGAAAACTCTTTGAAGCATAGCTTTAGTATTATGGCCAAACGAATACTGCGAGAACATCCCTCGGCTATCCGCCTAAGCAGCGTGGATACAGAGAACCTCGACGAGGTGATCGATGCTGTCAAGGCTTGGTTAAGTCTCCCAAACAACACGCGATGGCTGCTGATTTATGACAACTACGA
The DNA here is from genome assembly GCA_004155915.1 of Monosporascus sp. CRB-9-2. Taxonomy (NCBI): domain Eukaryota; kingdom Fungi; phylum Ascomycota; class Sordariomycetes; order Xylariales; genus Monosporascus; species Monosporascus sp. CRB-9-2. The sequence continues at coordinate 11,484 of QJOA01000826.1, read as the reverse complement.
CAACCCGAAACTGCCGAGTAATAAGGACCCTGCAGCGTTGGATATCGGCGACTTTCTCCCAGAATCGTACCAAGGCTCCGTAATAGTCACTACCCGGTCATCGCAGGTTAAAATCGGTCATCCGATTCGAATAAGAAAGATGGAGAATATACTTGACAGCATCGAGATCCTGTCAAATGCATCGAATCGACAAGGACTGATACATGGTAAGAACTACCTCACCCTTTACACATCTATCTAACAAACGATAGATCCCGACGCCGTAAGCCTCGTCAGGAAGCTTGATGGCCTCCCTCTCGCATTAGCCACGGCTGGGGCGTACCTTAACCAGACATCAACTAGTTTCGGAACATACCTTCGTCTATACGAAGACTCATGGACGAGACTTCAAACGACGAGTCCTGAGCTAAGCTCGTATGCGGACCGAACACTATACTCTACATGGCAGCTTTCGTTCGAACATATCAAGCGACGTAACGAGTACTCAGCTGAACTACTTCGTCTATGGGCATATTTTGATAATCAGGATATCTGGCTCGAACTTATCCAGCATAGCGATTCCAAAGACCCAGCATGGATACGCGAAATTGCCGAAGACGAGATAAGCTTTAATAGCACGATCCGAGTATTAAGTGATTATGGGCTGGTCGAGGCAAATACGGCTTCGGGGGAGCAGATCGAGTCGAGAGGGTATAGCATTCACAGCTGTGTTCATTCTTGGACAATGTCTGTTCTTAATCAAGAGTGGGATCAAAATCTAGCAAAACTAGCTGTAAAATGCGTGGCGTTACATATTCCTGGAAGCAGGTCTCCTACGTGGTGGCTGATCCAACGACGGCTTCTCCAACATGCAGCTAGATGTTATTATCTCCTTTTAAACCACATCGTCACGAATGATGGCTTGGATTGGGCGTTTCACAGCCTAGGAAATCTTCACAGGGACCAAGGCAAGCTAAAGGAGGCAGAGGAGATGTACCAGCGGGCGCTGCGAGGTAAAGAGAAAACGCTTGGACCCGATCACACGTCGACTCTCGATACAGTCCATAACTTAGGCGTCCTTTATTCCGATCAAGGCAAGCTAAAAGAGGCAGAGGAGATGTACCAGCGGGCGTTGCAAGGCTGCGAGAAAGCGCTTGGACCCGATCACACGTCGACTCTTACGACAGTTAACAACCTTGGCCTCCTTTATAACAAGCAAGGCAAGTTAAAAAAGGCAGAGGAAATGTACCAGCGGGCGCTACAAGGTAAAGAGAAAGCGCTTGGACCCGATCACACGTCGACTCTCGATATAGTCGACAACCTAGGCATCCTTTACAAGGATCAAGGCAAGTTAAATGAGGCAGAGGAGATGTACCAGCGGGCGTTGCAAGGTTACGAAAAGGCGCTTGGACCCGATCATACGTCGACTCTTGATACAGTCAACAACCTAGGCCTCCTTTACAACAATAAAGGCAAGCTAAAGGAGGCAGAGGAGATGTACCAGCGGGCGCTGCAAGGCTATACTGCTATTCTCGGTTCTAATCACCAAAAGACCCTAGGTGTTCTTCGTAACTTACAATCACTTAGTCAAGCGAAAGGTATGTTATAATAGTTTAACGGAAAGTGGATACATGTCTAACATTTCCAGATTCTCTGCCCGTAGAGGTTCGGAAGGGGCGAATCCGAAAATCACTTGAAAAGTTAATGAGCAAATTTAGAGACTAAGCTTATAGCGATTATTAGATATCTTTGGCTAATCTACTGTAACGAACCTGTCATACATCCACCTGAAGGTATGAGCAGTATCCGAAATGAGGCCTTGATTTGCAGGTAACAATAGCACAATAAATGATTCGGGGGTTTGTTCGTTAAAGAGATTTGCGGACTCTTCCCTCAATTGGAGAACGATGCCTCTGATTGAAGGCTTAGATTGATAGCTAAGGAGCGAAACTAAATAGGTGCTATCTACATAGGAAACCGTTCGTTATATACCCTTTTCCATTAAGTGAGTGTGTCGTGGATCTATGTGATCTGTGTGATCTGGTCCAGATCACCTAGATCACCTAGATCACCTTGATCTTGGCGGGGAAAGCCAAGCTTTCTCTCACCCGAAGATTAGCCGCGTAGGGCCCGCACCAGGCTCCAAGGGCAGGTTTCTCCAAGGACAGGAACCCCTATTCCTGTACTGTAACAGTAAGTTGTTACTAAGGTTAAAAAAAAGGGGGTTTTTTAAACCTTTAGCTTTAATAGTAGGCACTATATTGTCGATTAATTGAAACCCATTTTTAATAAGGGATAAATTGCCTAGTTAATCTAATTATTAATCCTTTTATTAGCTAATAATTAGGATCGAATATGCTATTTATTTTCTAAACGTTATTCTGTAATATTCTTTTTATTAAATTCTGGAAAGCTTATGTTTAATTAGGCCTTAAATTATTTGTCCGCTATTGATCAAAAAGGTAATAAAATATAACGAACCTATTATATATTTATCTGGAGGTATAAGTAATATCCGAAATAGGGTCTTGATTACAGGTAATAATAACATAATAAATAATTCGGAGATTTTGTTCGTTAAAGAAATTTGTAAACTTGTCCCTTAATCAAAAAACGATGCCTTTAATTAGGGGCTTAAATTAATAGTTAAAGAGCGAAACTAATTAAGTATTATTTATATAAGAAACCGTTCGTTATATATCCATTTTAAATTTAATAAGTATGTCGTAGATCTACGTGATCTATGTGATCCGGCAGATCACCTAAATCACTTAGATCACCTAAATCACCTAGATCACCTTGATCTTGGCAAGGAAAGCTTGGCTTTCCTTGCCCGAAGATCAGCCGCGAGGAGCCCACACTAGGCTCCAAAGGCAGGCTTCTCCAAAGACAGGAACCCCTGTTCCAGTACTGTAACAATTAATAACTAATAACAGGTTATTTATTTGGTTTTATCAGGTGTACCTATGCAAAGGCGCTAATCTATATAAGAAAGAACTTGGATTTTAATACCCTTCGCATTATATACAGATGGTTATATACCATTAGACTGAATGGCACTCACTTATATATACGGTTTGGTCGGTGCTTGAAGGGGTTCGTTTCAACCTGATATGGACCCGGTAAACTCGGTCTGTCAAATGCTGTGGCGGTGGCTATGCTGGAACTGTGCCATGAAATTGTTCCAGTTTTAGCCAATTAGATATGTCGTCGGTCATTTCTCGCAGCGACTCAGCCACTGGTGTCGGCCTCAACTACTCAGCATTAGGAGTGCAATTAGGCATACAGCATTTTCCTCTGTGATTCCGCAACCTTATCATTCACTTACTTCTCACTACCCCTTAACTGAGAGTTACCGTATCTGATTTTGGAATTTAGTGCGAATCCCTCCAGCTGCAATATTGCCACAAAGATGGCTTCATTCATGTACAAATACAAGCCTCTAGATCTTGCTACAGACACCATTCGGCTCGTCTGTCTTCTCAAGGGCAGTTTCAACGACGATATTCGATGCGAGCTTTGGGAGAGTCGGCTTCGTCGAGATGATGTCCCCTACGAAGCCTTGTCATACACCTGGGGCGGTACTGAAAAGTCTGCCAAAATTTTCCTTTGTGGGTGCATAGCACAAGTCACCCATAACTTGTATACAGCATTGCGCTACCTACGACTCGAACGCCAGGACCGAATTCTGTGGATTGATGCCATTTGTATTGATCAGGACAACGAAAGAGAGCGAGGGCACCAGGTCGGACAAATGAGGCGAATCTACCAGAATGCCGAGAAAGTGCTCATCTGGTTAGGTCCAGGCACTAACGAAACTGATATCCTCATAGACTCGATCAACCAAGTAAATGAACAAGCGAAATTAGTAGGCGATGACTGGAGACATTCGTCTGAGTGCTGGCGGATTGCGTTGCCAGTATTGCGGCCTGGACTTGGAGGGATCTATGCAACGTCAACCCAGCAGCGCGAAGGACTTCAAGAGCTCCTACGAAGACCCTGGTTTCGAAGAGTTTGGATTATACAAGAAGTTGCTTGCGCGCGGACAGCGTCTGTCATCTGTGGCTGGAAGTCTGTTTCGGCTGGAATGTTTGCTCAAATCCCGTCTTTCATGGGGATGGCACCCGATCATTGGCAGGCTATCCTAGATGTAATGCCGGGGCGTGCACGAAAGAAGTCCTGGTGGAGTCAAAGCCGAGACCTTCGCACCTTACTGGTAAAATTTCGCGACAGTGAAGCAAGAGACCCGCGCGACAGTATCTACGCCTTACTAGGCATAACATCGGATGCCTATGAAAATGATATCTTCCGCCCAGACTATGAAAAGAGTCTACAGGAGGTGATTCAAAATACCATATCATTCTTTTTATTTCGAAAACTTATGGACCTTTCGGTATATGCACTCCCCGAGTGGACCTTACCCGAACTGCTCCAGAACTTAGATGGATTGTCTTATAAGGTACTTGAATGGGCGTTACAAATGGGGCACAATGCGACCTCCATACAGCTTTTGGCAGACCGTGAGATTGATGCCAATATGGAATACCACGAAATAGGAGCGCCTCTCTCCTTTTTGGCTGAGAAAGGGCGACATGAGGTTGTCGAAACGATTTTGGCACGCAACGACGCGAACATCAACTTGGGCTCGCCCCTGGCTAAGGCGGCGGAGAATGGGCATGAAAGGGTAGTTAGGCTGCTTTTAGCACGCAACGAGGCGGACATTAACTTGGACTCACCCCTGGCTAAAGCGGCGGAGAAGGGTCACGATGCAATAGTTAGATTGCTGCTAGCACGCAACGACGTGGACATCAACTTGGGCTCACCCTTGGCGTTTGCGGCGGGGAACGGGCATGAAAGGGTAGTTAGGCTGCTGCTTGAGAATGGCGCTGACAAGGAATCTCGAAATATTATGGGCCGAACACCGCTATCGTGGGCGGCAGGCAGAGGGCACTTTACCGTAGTTGAGCTACTGCTTGAGAATGGCGCCGAAAAGGAATCTCAAGATTCTGACGGTCGAACACCGTTATCGTGGGCGACGGGGAACTGTTGCAATTATACAGCCGAGCTCCTGCTTTGCAGAGGTGCCGCCGTGGAGTCTAGAGATAATGATGGCCGGACACCGCTGTCATGGGCGGAAACGAAGATGGCGGAAGCGAAGCCGGGGGGTTGGGACCCGACATCTCTGAGAATAATCAAACTGCTGCGTGACAGGGGTGTTAAGTCCGACTCTAAGGTTCGATATGGGCACAACACTTTGTGAGGTTCACAGTTCGCGGTCGGACTCCCTTAGAACGAGGAGAGACACAAGGCGGAGTGGTAAAGTGCGTTCGATGTCATCAAATTGTGTGCGATAACACGAAAGGGCTTTGGCAAGGAAGGTTTTCAACTTGATGTTGCCACTCAAAACCTGCTTCATGTCACGGCGGAGAACATGAATGAACAGCTTTGCAAGCTTCCAGAGTGTACCCAAGGCGTATCCAGACTATCTATCCCATAAACGCTGAGACTATTCTCCTCTTCGGCCCGCTGGCTGGGATCCTGCTGGCGTCGAAGAGGACGAGAGACTTCCATTTCGTAGGCATGCCGCCCGGCACTATCTTCTTGACGCCTATAAGCACCAAAATAGAGCGCTAAAGGAAACGACCGTGGCAATATGTTGACGTTGCCCGCAAAGGATTACCATGCGCAGTAGCGTTCGCTTGTACAGGTCTGAGGTATAACGCAGGATATTAGACCAAGTGGTGCTTAAGTTGCGAGGGACGAGGATGATAAACATTAACGATTAGGCAGTTTTTACCTAATGCGACTTATGCAGTTCGCGAGACAACTCTATCTTCAGGGAGTGCGTGTTTTATGCTATTGCATCCAATCAATATCAAGTCAATTCGACCATGGTACGTTTGTATAACCATTTCGGCGGGTTTGGGGGTTTTGGGGGGGCTCAGGCGTGATTTCGGTATGTTATGCTTTCGGTGCTTAATAGGATTAACGGCGTCAAGGCCGACGAGAGGCTGTATGGTCAAGGTTACGCCCCTTTTATAGGAGTCTAGACTCTAGATACCACGTAGAGCATAACTTTAAACCCCTTATCTTTATTAATCTAAGGGATATTTAAGAACGTAAATGACCGGGTTAGTATCCAGTCCTGCTGGTAGGGGTAAACCTAAAGCAGCTTTGTACCCGTAGCGTAAGATTCGCCGACAGCCCACGAAGGCGAATAATACCTTCCCCGTAAATCCGTAGCTCAGATGAGCAGATGGTTCTAGGGACAAATATTTCAGCATAGGAGAAACTCGCAATTGTGAAGTACCACTAGACCAGACAGGCCGGAAAGGGGGTAGAAACCAAAGCAGGACCCTAACAAAGCCGCCCCAACCAAAACCATCGTACGTCTCACACGGACAGGTATTTCTCTTCCTATAATAGCTAATTACGTATTCCGCGGCTTAAGACCCTTAGCCGCAATATAGGCGTAACTTAGCGGATTCGGGTTCCCATCGGAAAACAGGCTCGAACTCGAAGGCCGGGGCGCCTACGTTAGAACCCGAGATTAGCGTACCGCACGCACACCCGTCGCGCGCCCGACGTATACATATGCAAACAGAAACATAAATATTCATTTCCTTACAGCTGCTATAATACTTATAACGCCATGCTGGCGCCGCTTCCACCTCTTCCTTTACCTCCTGCCTGGTAAGGCGCCCGTCGCCCGTTAAGCCCGCGCTCTGTTTAATCTGGCGGTAAACGTTTTGTTACTCGGTTTTAAGGCGGCGTACCTCGGAAACGAAAAAGCGTTTATCGGCGTGCTCGAAGGCGACGACGAAATTCCGCAACCGGTAGATACGCTTCATTAAAAAACTGATGTGCGAATAGCACAACTCTTCTGGAACAGCTGCACTATTCTAAGCCTGTATACACAGGCACAACTTTGGGTTAACACTTGGTTATGCCATCCCGTATTGTCGACCCCGGGCACCGGTTAATGAGCTAGGTATCATAGGCGCCGACCTCAACCTGACCACGTATTGTGCTCGCCTGTCTTGGCAATGCCTCAGGGGCTAGTTATTTTTATGCGCCGCTCGAATTAATTACCCACCCGTCTAACGATCCTACCCTGTCTGCCTCAGATCATGGAGATCGGGCAGTTCCACGCGCTGGGCTTAAGATCATATACCTCATGACCCTGCTCTAACCTCCTAGAAAGTGGCTCAAGGCGCTACACGCCTTCGCGCCGGCCCTGGAGCGACCACATAGCTGGCGATCCTGTTATGCTTAGGTCGTGCCTTAGCGGCTGTATGCAACTTGGGTTATCCGTACAGGGGGTCTCAGGGGCGGAGTGCGTTCCCTATTCCTCGAGGCGAACATGCACCGCCTTCCTAGCATCCTTGGTCCTCAGGAGGAAATACTAAAAAAGGGGAAAAGTGACCAGACTTTATATGATAAGCAATAAACATTTGCATTTTCCAAAAGCATTATTAATACGGAGTTGTCCTAAGGCAATGGACATCAAGGCCAAGCTGCCTTGCCATACCCATGTTTTACTTGCCGTTTGAGACGACGAAAGGCTTACTAGATTTTTGCTCCAATCCATCTTGTATCCTTAAGCCTTTGGTCTCGGAAAAGTATACCCTAGTCGCAAGCGTGATGCCGGGGTTTGATAGGTTAACAATGCTTAAGCAGAACTACATGGGCCATTACGCCCTTGAACCTGAGATAGAATAAAGCGTCATGGGTGTCATCGAAGGATGGCGCGTAAATACAGCTGGTCCCTACGCCAACATCTCCGATAGCTAGTTTAGCCTTCGTTATTGGACATAAAAACCTTGGCCATGCCCCTCAACAGAAATGGAACTTGATCACCCTGCCAAATAAGCTAGGCAAGATTTAATATGTCATTCAGTTATTGTATGATAGTCTCGGGGGTATCGTATCCAAGGCATCCGTCCTATCAGGTTCAAACGCGGGGTACTACCGGAAGAATCGACAACTCGAGTCGCAGCTTGTATGCCCCTAAATCCAACTCTCCGCTGCATATGGTGATTTCGTTAAAGGCTGATTCACTCGGACTGTAGCTCCTATCCTCGCTTAACTTCTAACACCCCCTTAATATCAGTAACATCTTGTCAGACCCTACTGAGGCCTAGGTCTGTTAGCTGCATCGTGGCTTAGCTAGCGTTGCTACTATTGGGATGCGTTGTTCGATTGTCCGGTATCGCTTTCTCTCAGATATAGCTGTTTTCTATGTATATAAGGAGGCTTCACAACCTCTCTTTCTAGACAGGACCTCTTAGAAGGTCAGCCAGATAATACACTCTTCATTCAGCCATATATGCTTCAGTGTGTGATGTCAGGGTCTCATACATAGATACCTATAAAGAATGCAGAATAAAGCTGAAGGCGTGTAGAATGCTTTGCAGTGTTCAAGCCATTCCCACATAGTTCCTAGGTGTGACGGCTATGGGCTTAACCAACTATTAAACCTAGTCGTACGGTTTATGTTGGCAGTGATATCGTGGGAATCTGAGCAATAAGTGGAATAGTCGCGTCTTGTAATAGCAGATAACCGTAGGTGATCTGGGTAACCAAGTTATAAATTGCAAGCTGTTGCTATCTAAGCTATGGAAATAATGAGCGTATATATCCTACTTCTGGCTCAAGGTGCTCAAGCGGCTCAAACCCTTGAGCCGGTTCAGTCCTTTGAGCCCATCCCGGGCTTAAGGGGCTCAAGGCGCCAAGCCCCTTGAGACCTTTGAGCCGGTTACGTGAGCCAAGACTCTTCATCGGAGATGTGACACACATCCTCTGACCGTCTAGCAACGAGCCGAGTCCTTTAGTCATAACATTAGGGGCACGTCCGTTAACGTTAAGCGCGCACATTTTTAACAAGATAACGGCCAGGCAGAGATACAAGACTGGATATGGCGGTTTATATGGCCCATAAGCCGGGTTTCCGTGGTAAGTTCTAAGGTGCAGATTCTAGGAATCCGGAGGTTCCCTCCGGGAAAAGTGGGTCCACCCCTATTGGAGGTGGCAAAAAGGGGCTATACAAACTTCTACAACCTTCCAAATACTTCCATTATCCACCCTTTGATTAATAATGGAAATAATGGATTAATAAGTGAATAACCTGCTTAATAAGCTGTTATTCACGAATATAAAAAGCCCTGCTTCTCCCTCGTTGTTGTTAGAAGTCCATAGCTCTAATAATCATCAATTACACTTCTGCGACACATCTCGAGAATTCATCTTTTCTTGATTGAGTCTACCCTGCACGTTTTTACATACTAATCCTTTCAGGGTAACCTCATTGCTTCCTGCAGGGTAACCTCACCATCTGTCCTGCAGGCGCATTCCATTTCTTAGACAGATAAAGCAGGACTGTTTCGATGCCGTTGGCTGAGAACTCCAGTTTGGTATATACATTTCCCGTCTATTCTCCCGATGTAATTGGTCCACTGGCAAAAGCCGTTCATACCGAAGTTACCAGATCTTAAAAGCTAACACTCGGGGCATGGAAAAGGTCGGCTAAATGTCGGTTTTTGGGTATGTTTTGCCTTGCAATGTTTAGTTAAGGTGCTTCGGTTATGGAATGACGTTCCGCATAAAAGACAACGAATTTGCTTCTTTTTGTCACGGGGACGGACTACTAACGGGGGTCAGGCTGGCTATATTCAGGACAGAAGAAAACTGACATCTAGGGAACTAAAAGGAAGAGACAGAGCCCCTAGAGCCCTAGAGCGCTATATACATAGTGAGGATGACTAAGCCTAGTTGGTACCATGATACTTTTGCAGCCCGTTGATGCCGTCTATTTTCGCTTCGTCCTTCCCTTCCTCCTTTCCACCGGAACCAATTAGTGCATTTGTTAAGTACCTCAGAAGCGAGGTAATATAAAATCTCGAATAAATATCGCAACCTATGGCTTATAGGTTGACATGGATCTTTAATGCTTAAAAGACGGTCGCCACGGAATCCGGAGGAAGTATAATATTATTATCGGTACGCGAACATATATCTATTGTTGATAAGCCTTGTGCCCGGAGATAATCGACGCGCTCGAAATACGTAATCTTTTTGCCTTCCAACTTTAGCTGCCATAACGTTTTAAGCAGGTTGTTAAGCTTTGCCCAAAGTCGAATCTTTTTTTAAAAATCTTTAGCTATGTCAATATCGTGGCGCAGGTTAATTACGTCTTGCCGCCACTTTAGCTCACGATTCTCGCCAGGGTCGACGTCGACTAATACATTCGTGTCCCTGCTCATAGGCATATCACAAAGCATCGCAAATAACTGTTCGTTACGTCCAGCATCGTTACCGAATGCCGAAAACATAAGATTGGCGCGAATGCGGGTAGGACTGGTAGTCTGACTCGAACACATCTGTAATATAAGAAAGAATATAGTTTCGCAAAGCCGTAGAGAGTACCCCTAATAGATTACTGAGTTAGCATATAAGATGGCACCCCCATCAACGCTCCACCCCATCAACGCTCCACCCATTTTTGCAGCCACCACCACTACAACCCTTCAATACAAATAACAATATCTCAACAACCACTTAATCAATTGACTCCATACTAACTGGTACGTACAACTTTGCAATAAGGATCATCATCGCTATCTTCTTCGCTTTCGGAAGGCTCGTCTTGCTGCTGATTTTGCCGAGTGACAGTAGAGGGTCCCTGTTGGAATTCAGGGGTTCCGGACGATCAAACCCCTTTTCCGATACAGTTCCGTGCTGATCATACGTTTCCATTATTCATCACCTGATCAATAATGGATTCATATGCTTAATAATAAGGTCATTCACGAATATATATAGTCCATCTATTCCCCAGCTGTTGTAGGAAGTCCATAGCTTCGATATAGCATCAATAAACACACCTTGAGATTTCCCCTATTCTTCATTGAGCTTTCTCCCATACACTTTTGCTGACAAAAGTCTCCTCACATCCTCCAGGTAGCCTCACCTTCTGTCGTCAAATTCCAACAGCTGAAGAGTTGGTATGATGTCCACCCATGGAACGCCTGTCGGAATGCAACCATATATAGCTAAATAAGCTCGAACCAACAACGGTTCGAGCGCCCACCTTTTGGAGTCCAACAATCTAGGAATCCATAGTGATATAGGCGGTCCACTGCCAAACACATATAACAAGCATAAATATTATATAACCTTCCTTGATAAATCAAGCAGATACCTTGAAGTTAAGCTATTAACTTCGAAATCAGAAGCTTTGGAAGCTTTTAACAGCTTCAAGCTACAGGCTGAAAATCAGACTGATAACCGAATAAAAGAGTTCTTCAGTGACAACGGGACTGAATATATCAATAACCGTTTTGAAGTATACCTGAATAAATACGGTATATTACACCATACAACTCCAGTATATACCAAAGAACCTAATGGTTTAATCGAACGAATAAACCTTACTTTATTAAATAAAGTCAGGGCGTTCTTAATTAAATCAGGGTTACCCCAATACTTATGGGGTGAAGCTTTATT